>JAIGNY010000416.1:1022500-1077500 GCA_020152595.1 Chiridota heheva | reverse complement strand
TACTGGCAGGTGAAATAAGTGATTGGCAAATTTCATCACATATATCATCTAACTGCCCCTGACAAATATCATCAGTAATCTTGTAATTAATCTTCACTTTAATGCTCTGGATTAGGTCAGTGTCAAAATTTTCACAATAAGATTCAACTTTATTTGAGCACCAATAGGATTTAATGTAACACGAACTAGTACTATGGGCGGCATCATTTTGTTTCTTTTGTCTATCACTTCCACAAATATTAGCACAACATTTCAAGGAGATAACTTTGTGTTTGTCAGATAAACATGTATCCAGATCGTGAAATACAAAATCCATAACCAATGGACGCAAGCAATATGATAAAATAATATAATTAACTTGGTACTCTTTCTAGATGGGCTGAGTCGGCTGACACATGTAAAGGCATCTGTGTCACAATCACTACCAACTATACCATTAAATATGCAAAGATCAAAATGTTTACACATATTAATTAGTTGAGTCCCATTATTAATAATTTTTAATCACAATTTAATCTTGATTTATTAAAGGCAACATGATGAAGATCTGAAAATGAGTTCATAAGTTCATGAGTGCAATCAAAAAGTAACAGGTCAAGGTTGTTTACTTCAGTTTCCATGGTAATGAAATCTTTCAAGGTGCTTGTTCTTGTATTTAATTCACAGGCCAGGCAGATAGGAACATCATAATTTGTAATTAAGGATGAAATGGCAGTACTGAGATAGTCAAATTGGTCCTTCTCATAATAAACTCAGTTTTCAAGAGGCATGTATATTTATCCAATAATAAAGGAACACCAAAGAGCTCTTTGTCAGCTAGTAGCCAGAGAACGGAATTTGAGTTACAAGAGCTGCTATCAGTGATGATTGAAAAGTGTCTAGCATGATGATTTTTAACAAAAACTCCAACTCCATGTGCTTCAAAATATTTATGATTTGCATTTCTTTTTTCAGATAAAAATTGATGGAACCCCTGTATTTCAAAAGAATCAAGCTTAAGTTTACTTTTAAGGCCACAAACATTTACGGCATCAATTGCAATGGTTTTTTAAATATCAGTAGAAAAATGTTCACTCGCTTTAACTTGGAACGATGTCCCACTGACGTTAAAACCACTGCATATAAAGCACTAGTTAGGCCAGTACTTGAGTATGCATCAGCAGTTTGGGACCCCTATCACCAGTACGATGTAGATAAGCTTGAATCAATTCAACGGAGAGTAACCAGGCTCTGTATGACAGACTACTATAATAAATCCAGTGCCACTAGCATGCTTCATAAATTAGATTGGCCCCTGCTTATAACAAGAAGAAGGAACGTCTAAAAATGCTTTATAAAATCAATAACAGTCTTGTCGCCGTTGATAATGAGAACCTGATCCCAAACGCAAGAATTAATACAATAAATAGCCATGATCTGCATTTCTACGTTTCTTCTGCTAAAAATAATGTTTATAAATACTCCTTTTTTTCTCAAACATTAAAAGATTGGAATGCTTTACCATCGGACATTGTACATGCACCAGGTCTAAACTGTTTCAAAGCTAAACTTGCTAAGCTTGTTAATTGATTTGTTTCCTCATACTTTTGCTACGCTCGGTTGGCGTTCATGTCCTCTAGAAGGATTTTTGCCGACTTAAGCTATTCAGATATAAATGTTGATAATGGTGGTGTTGGTTTGGTTGTTTGCTTGTTTAGTTCTTATTAAGTAGAATTGTTGGCATAATGCTTTTGTGACACCGCATTACTAAATTTTAACAAAAATGGCGTCTGGATCACCACACCAAGTTGACCTCATGCAGTTACCTCTGCCACAGCTCAATATGTTAAAAGAGCAGTTGGAACAGGTTTTTGTCTTTAACCTTTATTTGACTTAAATTATACATTTCTTAGTGTTTGGTTTAAAAGTAAAGCTCCACCAAACTTCGTGGTAGCGTTACAATGTAGGCTTAGTCCTCAGCGCATAGTGGTTATGCGAAAATAAAGCAATTTTGTTGACCACACTAGTTGAATACCAGGTAGGCCTACAGGGGTCTTGCTAAATGACAATACCTTTCCTATGCAAAAATAAATTAATTATAGGCCTACTAACGTCAGGCCTAAATCGAATGACATCGAGGGTCCTAGACGAAACTTAGTTATTATACACATCCCTCAGTACAGGTAGGCTACGGGTTGACATTTGGATTGCCGTGCGAGGGTTGTAGATTAGGTGCAATTCCTGTTTGTTTGTTTTTAATTCCCACGTACAAAATCTATGATTGAAAAGTAACTTACTTTTTGAATATTCTTATATCGATACACTTTTCCAAAAAACTTTTCCAAAATCTTGGTATTTAGCACCACGACAGGATAAAGTTCTCCAAGATTCATATTTTGGTCACCATTTTCTTTGTCACCGCATGTTTGTGAATAATTATTCAATGTCCACAAATAAGTTTTAGAATATTCCACTCAACTGCAAGTTGATTTTTCGTTGACAACATTTTTTACTTCATATAATTCTATTAAAAGTTTTAGTAAAAAAAACTGCAAAAACAAATAAAACATCAAGAAATGTTTAGATTATATAATTGTACTTTTTAAGTATTATCATGATTTTTTCCTCAAATAATCTGAAAGATATTACCCTGCTAAAATGTTATAGCCCATATGGCAGTTTTGAACTTTGACCGAGCTCATCAGAAGATTTTTACAGAAGGAAAAGGTAGTCCAAAATAATTTGATAAAAGTAACTACACCTTATAAACAGTTTTTGAAGACATGGATGGGCTTCAAATCGATTCTAATCATTGTGGGCGGAGAAAAAAAAAGGTAAATTGGATTTGTTTTCATAAAGATCTTAAAACTGAGATTTTCCTATTTTCAACACCTCGCTTAAAACAGTACAGGATTTTTTAGTACCCTTGACGGCCAGCCATCACCAACGGCAGCCATACTACGGGGAGTACTAGACATAAAACTTAACCTACCTAACCCGAGCTCTAGTTATACTTGTTTTCGCACACAGTTTTTATACTAAAACTATTTAATAAAATTATATGAACCAAAAACATCTTGTCAGCAAAAAATCAACCTGCAGTTTAGTGGAACATCTTCAAACTTATTCATGGACATTTGAATTGTTGATCACAAACATGTGCTGACTAGAAAGATGGCGACCAAAACATAGAATTGGAGAAGTTTATCCTGTCGTGGTGCTAAATAGGTAAAGATCTAGTAATAGTTTTTTGGAAAAGTGTATTATTTAGACTAATTGGTATAAGTATATTCAAAAAGTAAGTTATTTTTTGATCATTATTTTCTACAACATTTGAATTTTTAAAACATAGGAATTGTATACAATCTATAATAACCCTTGTACGGCAATCAGAATGTCAACCGTACTGAGGGATGTGTATAATAACTAACCTTACCCTATCTTGTCATTCGTATTCAGTTGTAACTTAATTGTTATTCACTTTGCAAAACAAGTGAATTGTCATTTTAATTCTTGAACTGTTTGTGTGTAATGTCTACGTGCCATTCATTTTAGTCTTACCCAGGAACAGTCGATACAAAAATAGAATTTGAAGATGACCTGCAAGACTCATAACACTGTTAGCTAATTACTGTAAACTATATAGATTCAACTGTACAGAGATTGGAGGAGTTCATATAGTTTTGGTTGTTAGTTTAGATTTCCATTTACAGTATCATGTGAAATAATGATTGTATAAGACTATGTCCCCTTTAAGGAATTTATCTTGCAATTTATTAGTAAACACAATCGCTAATACATAACCTCTCCTACAGTGCAGTAGTCACAAAAGAACATGAAAATTAAGACTGATGCCCTCAACATTTGCCCAATGTAACCATACAGACATTAACCTAAGAAACTTATTTTAACTTGTAGACATTTTGGTGGATTTCCCGATTTATTTGTATAAAAGGGTAAAAATGGTCAGTTCTGTCAACAAAATTCAGTGTTTTTGTACACAAGATGATAGCATTGCAGACGCATGCGTACAACTTGAAAAAGGGAGGGGTCAAAACATACACAGCCATAAAAGTTCATGCTAGGCATTTGCAATAAGACACGGTAGTTGCGCTCTTATGCACAATTATTTTTTATTTGAATTTGAATTTTGATTAAGTAAACTATTAACTTTAACGGAAGCAATACGTAGAATGCACGATGGTGCATTCATACGATCACGGTGCATGTATATGCTCACAAAACACGCGATGTGGAAGCCCACTAAAATGTGTCAATCATTTCTTCACGCAACAATCCCCCCTCCGTATTGGTTGGAAATAACACTTATGTGCGTACTACATTTTTTCAAGATGCTCCTCAAAAATTTGTTCAAACTTTATTTTTGAACGAAAAATTTGTTTACTTTTAAGATAGCAATTGAATAACTAAGATACTCACAATGTGTAAAACAAATTCCAGTTGTGGTGTGTTGATCTTCAGGTTTACATATGGAGGTCTTCATATCAAAAATCAATTTGCCCAAACATTTTGGGCAAATTTGTTAAAAACACATTGAAGCCCGTTGATTTGTTTCAGTGTGTAAATGGATTATGTATGTAATCAGAGGTTCATTGCGAAGAAGTTAGGAGTATGGAGATTTGAACTAGCAATTTGTAAGAGTTTCATGACCAGGGATGCAAGAGTTTTTAAATAAGAATAAAAAGTCAGCAAAATTTGAGGTTTTTTCTATGCAGCTTAACACTATTGACCCCTATGGTTGCCATTTTAAGTGGGGGGGAGGTCAGGGTTGGAAAAATACAACAAGAGTCACTTGCCAATTATTCATACAACTTCGCGAGTAAATTCAAGTACCAACTACGGTATATTAGAATATTTCTACTCGCCACAACTTATTTTGGCTCGCCTATGGCGAGCAGGCAAGTGATTTTTCAAACCCTGGGGGAGGTTGGTGACATACCGTTCCAAGCCACCTTCCAATCCAGATCCAAAAAATCCAGAGTGGACTCGCAGACCCCTTCCCCCTCCCCATAGATCTCCAAAAGACCTTCAAAATGGCATACAGTTTGTTTATTTATTTGCTTATTTTACCATAGGCTTGGTTTTTGGTTCTGATGCGATAGCATCAGGAACCTATTTGGTCATGATGGCGTGTGTGTGTGTGTATGTATGTGTAGCACTCCCCATAATACCATAATACTGATGCCAGCCACATTTGCTTGCTGCTGTTTATTGATGGCTGGCCGTACAAGGATACTACAAGCCCTATACACCGGCAATGCTTAATATTCATGATGTTTGTTGCTCATCCCTGTCTTCAAAAACTATTTTTACGGTGATTTTAGTTAATTTTATCGAAGCATTTACTGGACTATTTTTCTGTGCGTAAAATTTGACTGACGAGCTTTCAAAGCATGGTCAAAGTTCAAAACATTGATATCGGGGCTATTATATTTTAGCAGGGGTAATATGCTTTTTTCTTACAAAGTACTATTATATTATCTAAACATTTCTTCATGTTTTATTTATTTGTTTTTGACCATAGTTTACCGAATAAAACTATTTAATTAAATTATAAAACAAAAAAATTGTTGTCAGCGAAAAATTAAACCTGCAGTTTTATGGAACATCCTAAAACTTATTTGTGGAGGTTTGAATAGTTGAAAACAAATGTGCGGTGACTAGGCAAGATGGCGACCAAAACATGAATCTGAGAACTTTTATTCTGTTGTGGTGCCAAATAGGTAAAGATTTAGAAAGAATTTTTTTTTTGTGGAAAAGTGTATTATTTAGACTAATTGATATGAGTATATCCAGAAAGTTAGTTATTTTTCGATCATCACTTCGCTACAATGTGTGAATTCTCAAAATTATAGGAATTGTACAGTACCTATAACAACCCTTGTACAGCAATCCCAGTGTCAACTGTACTGAGGGATGTGTATAACAAGAAAGCAATCCATGGAGTTGCTGATCTTATCACCTTAAGCATACAGCATAGTGGGGGAAATAGCTAATAATAATAACTATAAGAGAAATGGTTAAAAGGGGTCACTAGCTCTGTGACCTTTGAACTTTTTACCTGACCTTAATCACTGAAAAAACATATGAAATTTTTTTACATTTATCGTACTCTACTGTATGACACCATTTATGCTCACGTTACACTTACCATTCCATACCTATAGAGGAAAATGGTGAAAAGTGGTCAATAACTCTGTGACCTTTTAACCCCAGAGTCTACAGGACACAATTTCATGGTACAACATAGGGTTGGTATGGGTCTTGAACTTTTAAAATTTAAAATGGCACAAAATTTTGCCTAAAAACCCCTTCTTTGGCCTTTACCAATGACTTTTGACCTCAAATTATTTTTAAGTTTGGTTAGAATGTAAAACCCTACCCACTGCAATTTGTAAAGATAACAAGTAATTCCTTGAAAAGATACAGCCATTACCAAAAACTTGTTTCATTTGACCTTTGACCTTTGTACCACAAAACCATGGAGACAAAAGTTCTGGGCCAGGGGTACCCGTCCACCAATTTTGGTTCATGTGTGTATTACAGGTTTTGAGTAATAAGCGATACAAAATTAATTGTTACATACGCACCCACATACAAACACCGGGACAGATGCAAAAATCACCAAATTTTGTCCCCTTCCAAAACATATGACCCATAAACCATGAGGTCATCATATGAGACCAACTGGTGGACAGCCCAGTGGCCCCCCCCCCCTCCTTCCAGCACCCTTAATATTAAGGGGCATGTAGTGTAGGAGGTATAGGCAGTTATTTGCCTATACAGCAAAGTTAGTACAATATTTCATCCCCACATATACATTATGCATATGTGGGTGATGAGATAATAAGTAATGTATGTGATAGTGTATGCATGTGTGTGTGTGTGTGTGTGATGTAAACTCGGAAACATGATATCTCAATAACAATACACTGGATTCATGTCATATGTCATACACAGATAGCCCATGGTCCGTATATGTGCTGTATTGTTTTTGGTGTTGATGTCATGCACATTAATAAGTAGGTGGGCTTAATTAATATTCTAAACCTAAAATGCATGTACTTTAACCGCATGTCTGTTTTGTTTCATAATTGGTGTAATTTTGTTGTTAGCTAGCGTGTACATGTTTATGGTACAAAAATGTTGAACTTCATATGCATAGTGGGTGAGGCTTAATATGATTTTGTTGAAAAGAGCTTGTAAGCACATTATCTCAAGAAAGATCCATGGGATTCAGTTCTTCTGTGGAACACAGATAGCCCATGGTGCAAAGATGTGCCCAATTGTTTTTGTTGGCGATGTCATGCAAATTAATAAGTAGGCGGGCTTAATGTTAAATCTTAAAGTGCTCACATTTTTAACAACCGCATGACTGTTTTTCATATATAGTGTGATTATGTTGTTAGCTAGTGTGTAAATGTTCATGGTACAAAAATGTTGCATTTCATTAATATGCACAGTGAGTGGGGCTTAACATGATTTTGTTAAAAAGAGCTAGTTTGTACTGTAAACACATTATCTCAAGAACGATATATGAGATTCTTGTCATATGCGGCACACAGATAGCCCACGGACCGCACATACTCTCTATTGTTTTTGGTGGCATTGTCATGCATAATGTTAATGGTAAAATCTTAAAATGCTCATATTTCAACAACAGTACATGTCTGTTTTGTTTCATAATTGGAATAATTATGTTGTTAGCAAGCGTGTACATTTTGATGGGATAAAAACAAAAAAATGGTTGAATTTAAGTAATTGTGAAATTCCATTCTTGTGAGTACTGTTGAGTCATTTTGTCGACACTGTTATTTGAGCCCAATGTGTAATAAAATTTATACAGTGTAGTTCAAATTTAAAATCAATGTTGTGCATCAGAACCTCAAAACCTTTGGTTTTCTGGTTATATTTCTACCCTTCAGAAGTTTTAGTTCTTTATCTTACGTGAGTTTTAGTTCTTTATTCTACTTGAGTTTTAGTTTTTTATCCTACGTGAGTTTTAGTTTTTTATCTTGCGTGAGTTTTAGTTCTTTATCTTGCGTGAGTTTTAGTTCTTTATCTTACGTGAGTTTTAGTTCTTTATCTTACGTGAGTTTTAGTTCTTTATCTTGCGTAAGTTTTAGTACTTTACCTTACGTGAGTTTTAGTTCTTTATCTTACGTGAGTTTTAGTTCTTTATCCTACGTATGTTTTAGTTTTTTATCTTACGTGAGTTTTAGTTCTTTATTTTCCGTGAGTTTTAGTTCTTTATCTTGCGTGAGTTTCAGTTCTTTATCTTACGTGAGTTTTAGTTCTTTATCTTACGTGAGTTTTAGTTCTTTATCTTACGTGAGTTTTAGTTCTTTCTTTTACGTGAGTTTTAGTTTTTTATCTTACGTGAGTTTTAGTTCATTATCTTACGTGAGTTTTAGTTCTTTATCTTGCGTGAGTTTTAGTTCTTTATCTTACGTGAGTTTTAGTTCTTTATCTTACGTGAGTTTTAGTTCTTTATCCTCCGTGAGTTTTAGTTTTTTCATCTTGCGTGAGTTTTAGTTCTTTATCTTGCGTGAGTTTTAGTTCTTTATCTTACGTGAGTTTTAGTTCTTTATCTTATGTGAGTTTTAGTTCTTTATCTTACGTGAGTTTTAGTTCTTTATCCTACGTGAGTTTTAGTTCTTTATCCTTTGTGAGTTTTAGGTTTTTATCTTGCGTGAGTTTTAGTTTTTTATCTTACGTGAGTTTTAGTTCTTTATCTTAGGTGACTTTTAGTTCTTTATCTTACGTGAGTTTTAGTTCTTTATCTTGCATGAGTTTTTATTCTTTATCTTACGTGAGTTTTAGTTCTTTCTTTTACGTGAGTTTTTATTCTTTATCTTACGTGAGTTTTAGTTCTTTCTTTTACGTGAGTTTTAGTTTTTTATCTTACGTGAGTTTTAGTTTTTTATCTTACGTGAGTTTTAGTTCTTTATCTTACGTGAGTTTTAGTTCTTTATCTTAAGTGAGTTTTAGTTCTTTATCTTACTTGCTGTTTTCTCCCACATCATATTGGATGCTTTGTTACATCTTTTGCGGATATTTTACGTTTGGTTTTAAATTTGTTGTTTTATATTCTATTGTACTTAGGGCCTTATTTAGCTGAATTAGCTACTCTGTACAAAGATTTGAAATAAGTAAATAAATAAATCTAGTATGAGGTTGTTGCTGTGTTCCCACTAGTGGGAGGATCATGACAAATAAGAAACATTACAAAGAGCAGTCATTGTAATATATCTTTCTTTATTTCATTGAAAATACTTCTCTATGATTATAATCACTATTTAATATTATTTGCTTGCAGGAGGTAGAAATGATGCAAAACTCTTTGCAACAGCTGAAGATTGCTCAAAGCAAATTTATGGAATCCAAGGAGAGCCTGGACAAAATCAAGCCAGAAAATGAAGGTAAGTACCCAGTACCATGCTCAATTTATAGTGAGCAGAGTTTCTGTATTTAATAGGGTTCATATTCTAAATATCTCAAGCTTGTATTGTCTCATGATGTGAAGTTGAAATCCTACGTTATTTTTTCAAATTACAAATTTTGAGCATGCTTTTCTACAACAATCAACATTATCATTATAGTCACCTCACTCTCCCCTGTCAAGGAGGAGGGGGAATTGGGCAGGATCCTGTGGGATGTAAAAAGAAAAGAAAAGACTGTACGTTTAAACAGTTGGGACCATCAAGATTAGCGAAAACCCATACTTGACAATGGCGAAAACAGTGTAAAATTGAAACAGAAATGGGTGATGACCTTTTTTTTTTGCTCTTTAGAATTTTTTCGATGTGGGGCAGCCCTGATTACACTCATCATGAGCTTTTTTAATTGAAAGGGGAAAATATATCTTTTTCCTCTTTAATTTTTGTGCAACAAAAATAGAAACAAATAGTTTACTATAGCAAACAGTAAAGCAACCAAACTTTGGAATGAAATGTGGGTATTTTGATTGAGATCATGTATCAGAGGTTATTAACAGTTTTCTATTCTTTTTACAGGAAAGGACGTTTTAGTTCCACTCACATCATCTGTATCCTTTTCATAATTTCTCCGCACCACCCAAACAGAAGAAACAAGTAAAAAGGGGTGATTAGTCAGTTAGTATTGTGAATATATGGGAATATTCCTGTAAAAAACATGGAAATATTCCTTTAAAGGTATATGGACAGCAGACCTGGAAAAGATCTATGGTTCTAGCAGTTATAATTGTGGGTAAAACGGGAATTCATGGGAAGAAATTTTTTATCATTTTTTTAAATTTCTTGAGTAAACAACAGTATATTTGATTGATCGCACTTTATTTCAAACCATAATACAAAATATAACAAAAGTGACATATTTACAAAGTTAATTGGTTTGGGGGAGCACTCAGAAGACACGAATGTATCTGTAGGTGAGGTACCCCCTTACATAGTTACAAAAATTGAGAAAAAAACAAAACAAAACGAAAGAAAACGAAAGAAAACAATTCAATAGTTACGTTATATACATAAAATACCAAAAACGAAAAGTGAAGGACGAGTTAGTTCCTAAATTACTACTGGATTTGATAAGATGGGCTTTAAGTTTACTTTTTAAAAGTCAGGAGAGTGGAACAATTTCTAAGATTGATTGGTAGGGGAATTCCATATAAAAATGCCTTTGTATTTTATAAAATGTTGAGAGATATCAAGATTGTACAGTGGAGTTAGTAAATCGTTGGCATTGCGTGTATTGTACGTGTGGAATTGACTGTTGCAAGCAAAATAATGTGAAAAAATGTTTGGGAGGGTGCCATTATGATAACGGTAAACATAAAAATAGAAGTATGGTAATTAAATAAATCAAAAATATTAAGTGTCTTTAAATTAAGAAAAGGGGGCTGACGGGAATTGAAGGAAGAATTGGAGATGGCTCGCAATGCTCTTTTCTGGAGGATGAAAAGTTTCTTAATATTTGAATGGTAGGTGAACCCCAGGTTATGCAGCAATAAGAGAGGTAAGGTAATATTAAATTATTATAAATAGTAAGCAAAATATTATGTGGAAGCTGATATTTAAGACGGCAAATAATGCCGATACCTTTGAAATCTTATCACAAACATAGCTTACATGATTACTCCAGGATAAATGATTGTCAATAATGACCCCAAGAACTTAGTTGATACAGAAAATGGAATATTTTTGTTATCTATTACTATATGGAAACCAGAAGTATTGATACGATTTTGATGAGTATGGAATAGAATAGCGACAGACTTATTTGCATTAAGATGTAACTTATTAGATTTAAACCATGTAATTACTTTAGGCATTTCACTGTTTAGAGTATTTACCAATGATCTGATATCAGAGTTGTCACAAAGTATATTGGAGTCATCAGCGTATAATATAAATTTAAACTTAGAGCTAACACTGGGTAAATCATTGATATAAAGTAAAAAGAAGAGGCCCAAGAATGGATCCTTGGGGTACACCACATGCAATATTACGGTAAGTTGAATTTGAATTTAAGATAGAAACATATTGAGAACGGGTCGGATAGGTAACTAGTGAACCAGGATAACGTGGGACCACGTATGCCATAATTAAATAGTTTCTTTAATAAGATGTTGTGGTCAAGTGTGTCAAAAGCTTTCGACAGATCTAGAAATATGCCACAGGTAAAGGATTTATTTTCAAAAGAATGAATAATATGATCAACGAGTGATAAAATAGCATGGGAAGTGTTTTACCGGGCAGAAAACCAAACTGATACTTATATAAAATAGAGTTAACATCAAGAAAGGAATAAATACAATTAAAAACAAGCTTTTCAAAAGTTTAGAAAAACAGGGTAAGACAGAAATAGGGCGATAGTTACTAATTATATCACGTTGGCCACTTTTAAAGACGGGACAACACGTGCTATTTTTAATTTAGATGGAACAATACCCTTAATGAAAGAACAATTAATAACATAACTTAGAGGTTTCAAATAAATTGGGCGACAGACTTAACGATCTTAGGGTGAATACCATCAAAACCTGGGCTGGATATGTTTAAATCGAGATGTACTTAAAGACTTCATAATCATCGGTGGGTGACATGTAAAATGAAGAGCAATTTGGATTAGGTAAATAATCTAAAGGATCGTTGGTATTACCACTAATGCTACTTGCCAGCTTAGGCCCAATATCAGTAAAATAAGTATTAAAGGAATCACAAATATCATCAATATCAGTAATGTCACACCCACTAGTTGATAGTTTAGTAGGAATAACTTTCGTTGAGGAACCCTTAATAAGAGAATTAATGCAAGACCAGGTATCCTTAATGTTAGAACTACGAAATAGATTAAAATAATAACTCCTTTTGGCAATTCTAATAACAGAATTAAGCTTATTTCTGAACACAACATAATTACGTTTATTATCAGCAGTTGGGTTTTGGATATACTTTTTATATAACTTACACTTAGTTTTACAAGAGTTTACAATAGCAGGAGTACACCAATCCTTACGGGTAAGTTGGTCTTATTCTTATTTTTAATTATTGGGAAGCATGTGTCGTAATAGTAAGAAAAGGTTCCTAGGAAACAATTATAGGCAAATTCAGGATCATCAGAGTCAAAACCGAGTTCCAATTTTCATGGGATATAAGGTCAACAAATTTACTAATATTTCTATCACAAAAATTACGTGTACAGTGATCAGCTTTATCAACGGCAGCCTTCTTAATAGCAGAAGATGAACAAAAGATAGGGAAATGATCAGAAATATCATTTACTATTAGCCCACTTCTACTTACATTACTGGTGACATTACTGAATATATTATCTAAAAGGGTGAATGAGTGATTCTCGTTATTAAACCTGGTTGGTTTCGATATAAAAGGCTTAAAACAATATGATGACATAGTATTAAGAAAGTTATTAGCATAATGAGAAGACTCTAATAAATTCACATTAAAATCACCCATAATATAACATTTCTTATTTTCTGATGAAATTTTATCTAAAATATTGTCGAGACAATCAATAAATTGTTCGTAATTACTATGATCAGGGGGACGGTATACAACACCAATTATGATATTATCCTTAGAATTAGGAGAATCAATTTCAATAAACACAGATTCAAATACACAGTCCCTAAAAATAGTCAAATCAGTTCTCTCTGTATAATTACAAGAGGTAGTAATATAAACACCAACTCCGCCTCCACGTTTGGCAGTACGTGGATTAGAGATAAGAGCATAATTAGGGATATGATAAATGCCGAGGGGTGTATCATTCTTAAACCAAGTTTCAGTAATGCCTATGCAAGTAAAATCTTTACCTAACGACTTAAGTAAAATTAAAGGATCATCAAAATTCTTTACTAAGCTTCTACTATTGACATGTAAGGTTGAGAAAAATCAAGATTAACAGAGCAGAACAGTCGACATCATAATAGTTACACGGATTACTGTTAAAAAGGGGCAATTTGTATCGGGTCAATGGCATCTGGAGGGTACTCATGTGCATGATTGTGTTCAGCATGTTGAATAGGATTATCGGAACTAGCTACTTGAAAATTACGTTGGTTTAAATCGATTGCAGTAAGATTGTGCATGGACTATAATAGTTTAATAAAAAAGAAAAGAAAAGAAAGCAATCACAGTTAACTGGATAAAATAAAGAAAAACGAGTTTCAGATCCCAAGTTTAAAGGTACAATGTTATGTACGTGTTCAAGAGCAATATATTATGCTCTTATAAGCAAATATGAATAGTTATAATGATAAAAAAAAATGATAATCACACCTTCGGTGTAAGTTTCAGCCTCAGTCCTCTTGGGCTAATGATAGTCAATCATGTGTCTTGATTATATCTTATTAAGATCATTCAGACCGGTTATTCTTCGCTTTGTTTCAGAGCCATTACTAGATTTGATAAGACCATAAATCCTTCCATCGATGGACCATGCGGTGGCTATTTTGGGGTGGTCTGCTGCCTTTTGTAAGAGGGCACGATTTCTTGCAGTTAAATCTTCCTGATTTTAATTTTCTTCTAACTTTGAGAAGGTGGGACCTAACAGACTAGTTCGTGAATTTTACTATTATGGCACGATGTCCTTTCTTGTTAGGCTTACCGATTCGGTGACTTCTATCAATATCAGAGTCGTTGATCTCAACTCCCAGTTTGTCCCAGGCAAGGCCTTTGATGATTTCATCCGTGTTTTCTCCTGGTCTCTCGCTGATTCCAAAGGCTCTAATGCAATTACGCCTTGAATATTGCTCGAGAAGATTGAATTCATCTCGCAGTTGAGATACATCACCTTGAAGTTGATCATTTTGGGTAGTCATTTTGGATAACTCTTGGGAACTCTTGTCAAGTTTGCATTGCAGGTCATGAATCTGTCCCTCGTGGATTTCGATAATATTTGACAGTTTTTCCAGTGACATTTTGACTGCTTCCTTTATTGTATTTTGGATCATAGATTTTAGATCTTCACTTTCAAGGATGGATTTTACTATTGCAGAAGCCATTTCATCTTGTTTCAAATTTGAATTTCTTCTGGTTTCTCTCCCTGAAGCCATGATGGGATTAGGTCAGGATATGATTGTGAGAGAAGAATAAGACTAAGAAGATTATCAGCTGGATGAAAAGAGCTGGATGTGCACTTGAGTATAGTTCCAATAGGGTAAAATCACTGAAGTATGACCAGATATTGATCAAGTCCGCTTTTAGCTTGCTGTCTTCATTCATGTGGTAAATGTGTGCTCTAAAAACATCCCCCATGTAATTGTGCGATGAAAAGAACAATAAATTGCGAAAGAGGGAAGCATATAAAGATGTATTTACTACATTAATATTATTTCTGTCGCAATTTTTTGTAGAAAGATTTTGGACACCTCAACTCTAATGGACAGGTACAAAAGTATTCTGATATTCTGCTGTCTAAAGACTTGATAATCTTTGATTTTTTAGAATAACATTTGTAGTTCCCAAGTTATGAGTAGGCAAAGTTTGAATTTTGTTTCTTTGTTTAAAAACTGTGATGTATGAATTGGCTTACACCACAAAAGGCTTTTTTTCCCTTGATATTTTCTTATATTCAGGCCTTGAAAATGTTGGTGTATGGTATGGTAATGATCAATTCCTGTTCATTGGAATTATCTTTGCTTTTTCAAAAAGAAATGGCAAAAGGTAAGAAACATGGATTTACATAAGAAAACAGACTATGTCTGTCCATATATCGCAAGAGTAACACACAAATTTGCATATTTGCACAAAAAAATTGAAAGGCTGTAAAATGACCAATTCTTTACCAATTTTGATAAAATGTGTTGCTTTCTTTATGTTTTAAGTGAATTTTAAATCAATTTAGCTAATGTTGCTGCTACCTGTTCATATACCTGTGAGCATTAGTCATTTTTGAGTGGAGTAATCCAGCACCTATCCGAGACTGGAGGTCTTGAGGATATGGGAAAGTTTGGATAGGTAAATTATGCATGAATTAAAGCCAGCTGCAATGAAATAAGTAGATATGGTGGCAAAGTAGTTCAGTTCCTTTGTTATGAACCCAGGCATTTTGTAATGTATGTAATGACACATATTTGTAACAAAATTTGCACTATCGCCCTCAGGTATACTTTCAGATTATCATTTAGGCCCGAATCACGGCTTCAGCAGTGAGGGTTACTGCTTAGAAGCTGTACATAACAAATATCTGTCTGCTTGAAAGATAAAAGGTCTGTGGATATTCTCTACATTGTTTAAGAAGACACAAACCCACAGAATAATTTTGGTTCTATTTGGGTAAAAATGTAAACTCTCTCATAGTACAGTAGTACTACTAGTAGGCCTACGTTAGGCTAGTTTTTTGTTGAAGGTTTAGCGTAAGTTTTTATCAGTTTAAGCCTAATGTTGCTGATGGGGAATAATTCTGACTAAAAAAAAAGTTCCAAAAGAACGATTTGTACTGCCATATGCTTGACATTCTGACATAATTTCTTAAACTTTCTCACTACTAATAGAATCTTGTTTTAACTTTCACAAATCAACTTCTGCACGCATGTACTGTGGTACGGTAAAGGTGCATAAGCCTAGATGTGTTTACACATGCATGCGGGAACGGAACTGATTTGATGAAGTCACTTGAAGTCACTTCCATTGAGGGCGGGTGTTTAAAATGGCTGCCCCATACGATTCATATATCAAGTAATCAATATTTTGATTAAGTAAAATAAAATATCACGGAATGCTTTTTTAGTATCCCAAGGTGGGTATAGTATTAAGAATATATGTTTGCATCATAATAGGTAAGAGAAATCTGTGGGTATGCATCTCCTTTAAAGGGTATTAAAATCTGATCAGATCGAAAATAGCCCTTTTCAGTTTTTGAGTTATGGCTTATCAAAGTTGGATTGATTTAAATTTATGCTACAATTTGTGCTGTATGACTGGGCAATTTGTGATGTATGACTGGGCAATTTGTGATGTATGACTAGGCAATTTGTGATGTATGACTGGGCAATTTGTGATGTATGACTGGGCATTGTGGTGTATGACTAGGCAATTTGTGATGTATGACTAGGCAATTTGTGATGTATGACTGGGTAATTTGTGCTGTATGACTAGGCAATTTGTGATGTATGACAGTAATTTGTGATGTATGACTGGGTAATTTGTGATGTATGACTGGGTAATTTGTGCTGTATGACTGGGTAATTTGTGCTGTATGACTAGGCAATTTGTGATGTATGACTGGGCAATTTGTGATGTATGACTGGGTAATTTGTGCTGTATGACTAGGCAATTTGTGATGTATGACTGGGCAATTTGTGATGTATGACTAGGCAATTTGTGATGTATGACTGGGCAATTTGTGATGTATGACTGGGCATTGTGATGTATGACTGGGCATTGTGGTGTATGACTAGGCAATTTGTGCTGTATGACTGGGTAATTTGTGCTGTATGACTAGGTAATTTGTGCTGTATGACTAGGCAATTTGTGATGTATGACAGTAATTTGTGATGTATGACTGGGTAATTTGTGCTGTATGACTGGGCAATTTGTGCTGTATGACTAGGCAATTTGTGATGTATGACAGTAATTTGTGATGTATGACTGGGTAATTTGTGATGTATGACTGGGTAATTTGTGCTGTATGACTGGGTAATTTGTGCTGTATGACTAGGCAATTTGTGATGTATGACTGGGCAATTTGTGATGTATGACTGGGTAATTTGTGATGTATGACTGGGTAATTTGTGCTGTATGACTAGGCAATTTGTGATGTATGACTGGGCAATTTGTGATGTATGACTAGGCAATTTGTGATGTATGACTGGGCAATTTGTGATGTATGACTGGGCATTGTGATGTATGACTGGGCATTGTGGTGTATGACTAGGCAATTTGTGCTGTATGACTGGGTAATTTGTGCTGTATGACTAGGTAATTTGTGCTGTATGACTAGGCAATTTGTGATGTATGACAGTAATTTGTGATGTATGACTGGGTAATTTGTGCTGTATGACTGGGCAATTTGTGCTGTATGACTAGGCAATTTGTGATGTATGACAGTAATTTGTGATGTATGACTGGGTAATTTGTGCTGTATGACTAGGCAATTTGTGCTGTATGACTAGGCAATTTGTGATGTATGACAGTAATTTGTGATGTATGACTGGGTAATTTGTGCTGTATGACTGGGTAATTTGTGCTGTATGACTGGTAATTTGTGCTGTATGACTAGGCAATTTGTGATGTATGACTGGGCAATTTGTGATGTATGACTAGGCAATTTGTGATGTATGACTGGGCAATTTGTGATGTATGACTGGGCATTGTGATGTATGACTGGGCATTGTGGTGTATGACTAGGCAATTTGTGCTGTATGACTGGGTAATTTGTGCTGTATGACTAGGTAATTTGTGCTGTATGACTAGGCAATTTGTGATGTATGACAGTAATTTGTGATGTATGACTGGGTAATTTGTGCTGTATGACTGGGCAATTTGTGCTGTATGACTAGGCAATTTGTGATGTATGACAGTAATTTGTGATGTATGACTGGGTAATTTGTGCTGTATGACTAGGCAATTTGTGCTGTATGACTAGGCAATTTGTGATGTATGACAGTAATTTGTGATGTATGACTGGGTAATTTGTGCTGTATGACTGGGTAATTTGTGCTGTATGACTGGGTAATTTGTGCTGTATGACTAGGCAATTTGTGATGTATGACTGGGCAATTTGTGATGTATGACTGGGTAATTTGTGCTGTATGACTGGGTAATTTGTGCTGTATGACTGGGAAATTTGTGATGTATGACTAGGCAATTTGTGATGTATGACTGGGTAATTTGTGCTGTATGACTGGGTAATTTGTGCTGTATGACTAGGTAATTTGTGCTGTATGACTGGGCAATTTGTGATGTATGACTAGGCAATTTGTGCTGTATGACTGGGTAATTTGTGTTGTATGACTGGGTAATTTGTGCTGTATGACTAGGTAATTTGTGCTGTATGACTGGGTAATTTGTGCTGTATGACTGGGTAATTTGTGCAGTATGACTGGGTAATTTGTGCTGTATGACTGGGTAATTTGTGCTGTATGACTGGGTAATTTGTGCTGTATGACTGGGCATTTTGTGCTGTATGACTGGGCAATTTGTGCTGTATGACTGGGCAATTTGTGCTGTATGACTGGGCAATTTGTGCTGTATGACTGGGTAATTTGTGCTGTATGACTGGGTAATTTGTGCTGTATGACTAGGCAATTTGTGATGTATGACTGGGCAATTTGTGATGTATGACTGGGTAATTTGTGATGTATGACTGGGTAATTTGTGCTGTATGACTAGGCAATTTGTGATGTATGACTGGGCAATTTGTGATGTATGACTAGGCAATTTGTGATGTATGACTGGGCATTGTGGTGTATGACTAGGCAATTTGTGATGTATGACTAGGCAATTTGTGATGTATGACTGGGTAATTTGTGCTGTATGACTAGGCAATTTGTGATGTATGACAGTAATTTGTGATGTATGACTGGGTAATTTGTGCTGTATGACTGGGTAATTTGTGCTGTATGACTGGGTAATTTGTGCTGTATGACTAGGCAATTTGTGATGTATGACTGGGCAATTTGTGATGTATGACTGGGTAATTTGTGATGTATGACTGGGTAATTTGTGCTGTATGACTAGGCAATTTGTGATGTATGACTGGGCAATTTGTGATGTATGACTAGGCAATTTGTGATGTATGACTGGGCAATTTGTGATGTATGACTGGGCATTGTGATGTATGACTGGGCATTGTGGTGTATGACTAGGCAATTTGTGCTGTATGACTGGGTAATTTGTGCTGTATAACTAGGTAATTTGTGCTGTATGACTAGGCAATTTGTGATGTATGACAGTAATTTGTGATGTATGACTGGGTAATTTGTGCTGTATGACTGGGTAATTTGTGCTGTATGACTGGGCAATTTGTGCTGTATGACTAGGCAATTTGTGATGTATGACAGTAATTTGTGATGTATGACTGGGTAATTTGTGCTGTATGACTAGGCAATTTGTGCTGTATGACTAGGCAATTTGTGATGTATGACAGTAATTTGTGATGTATGACTGGGTAATTTGTGCTGTATGACTGGGTAATTTGTGCTGTATGACTGGGTAATTTGTGCTGTATGACTAGGCAATTTGTGATGTATGACTGGGCAATTTGTGATGTATGACTGGGTAATTTGTGCTGTATGACTGGGTAATTTGTGCTGTATGACTGGGAAATTTGTGCTGTATGACTAGGCAATTTGTGATGTATGACTGGGTAATTTGTGCTGTATGACTGGGTAATTTGTGCTGTATGACTAGGTAATTTGTGCTGTATGACTGGGCAATTTGTGATGTATGACTAGGCAATTTGTGCTGTATGACTGGGTAATTTGTGTTGTATGACTGGGTAATTTGTGCTGTATGACTAGGTAATTTGTGCTGTATGACTGGGTAATTTGTGCTGTATGACTGGGTAATTTGTGCAGTATGACTGGGTAATTTGTGCTGTATGACTGGGTAATTTGTGCTGTATGACTGGGTAATTTGTGCTGTATGACTGGGTAATTTGTGCTGTATGACTGGGCATTTTGTGCTGTATGACTGGGCAATTTGTGCTGTATGACTGGGCAATTTGTGCTGTATGACTGGGTAATTTGTGCTGTATGACTGGGTAATTTGTGCTGTATGACTGGGTAATTTGTGCTGTATGACTGGGTAATTTGTACTGTATGACTGGGTAATTTGTGCTGTATGACTGGGTAATTTGTGCTGTATGACTGGGTAATTTGTGCTGTATGACTGGGTAATTTGTGCTGTATGACTGGGTAATTTGTGCTGTATGACTGGGTAATTTGTGCTGTATGACTGGGCATTGTGATGTATGACTGGGTAATTTGTGCTGTATGACTAGGCAATTTGTGATGTATGACAGTAATTTGTGATGTATGACTGGGTAATTTGTGCTGTATGACTGGGTAATTTGTGCTGTATGACTGGGTAATTTGTGCTGTATGACTAGGCAATTTGTGATGTATGACTGGGCAATTTGTGATGTATGACTGGGTAATTTGTGCTGTATGACTGGGTAATTTGTGCTGTATGACTGGGAAATTTGTGATGTATGACTAGGCAATTTGTGATGTATGACTGGGTAATTTGTGCTGTATGACTGGGTAATTTGTGCTGTATGACTAGGTAATTTGTGCTGTATGACTGGGCAATTTGTGATGTATGACTGGGTAATTTGTGCTGTATGACTGGGTAATTTGTGCTGTATGACTGGGAAATTTGTGATGTATGACTAGGCAATTTGTGATGTATGACTGGGTAATTTGTGCTGTATGACTGGTAATTTGTGCTGTATGACTAGGTAATTTGTGCTGTATGACTGGGCAATTTGTGATGTATGACTAGGCAATTTGTGCTGTATGACTGGGTAATTTGTGTTGTATGACTGGGTAATTTGTGCTGTATGACTAGGTAATTTGTGCTGTATGACTGGGTAATTTGTGCTGTATGACTGGGTAATTTGTGCAGTATGACTGGGTAATTTGTGCTGTATGACTGGGTAATTTGTGCTGTATGACTGGGTAATTTGTGCTGTATGACTGGGTAATTTGTGCTGTATGACTGGGCATTTTGTGCTGTATGACTGGGCAATTTGTGCTGTATGACTGGGCAATTTGTGCTGTATGACTGGGTAATTTGTGCTGTATGACTGGGTAATTTGTGCTGTATGACTGGGTAATTTGTGCTGTATGACTGGGTAATTTGTACTGTATGACTGGGTAATTTGTGCTGTATGACTGGGTAATTTGTGCTGTATGACTGGGTAATTTGTGCTGTATGACTGGGTAATTTGTGCTGTATGACTGGGTAATTTGTGCTGTATGACTGGGTAATTTGTGCTGTATGACTGGGCATTGTGATGTATGACTGGGTAATTTGTGCTGTATGACTGGGTAATTTGTGATGTATGACTGGGTAATTTGTGATGTATGACTGGGTAATTTGTGCTGTATGACTGGGCAATTTGTGCTGTATGACTAGGCAATTTGTGATGTATGACTAGGCAATTTGTGATGTATGACTAGGCAATTTGTGCTGTATGACTGGGTAATTTGTGCTGTATGACTGGGCATTTTGTGCTGTATGACTAGGTAATTTGTGATGTATGACTGGGCAATTTGTGCTGTATGACTGGGTAATTTGTGCTGTATGACTGGGTAATTTGTGCTGTATGACTGGGTAATTTGTGCTGTATGACTGGGCATTTTGTGCTGTATGACTAGGTAATTTGTGATGTATGACTGGGCAATTTGTGCTGTATGACTGGGCAATTTGTGCTGTATGACTGGGTAATTTGTGCTGTATGACTGGGCATTTTGTGCTGTATGACTAGGTAATTTGTGATGTATGACTGGGCAATTTGTGCTGTATGACTGGGTAATTTGTGCTGTATGACTGGGTAATTTGTGCTGTATGACTGGGTAATTTGTGCTGTATGACTAGGCAATTTGTGCTGTATGACTGGGTAATTTGTGCTGTATGACTGGGTAATTTGTGCTGTATGACTAGGTAATTTGTGCTGTATGACTGGGTAATTTGTGCTGTATGACTGGGTAATTTGTGCTGTATGACTGGGTAATTTGTGCTGTATGACTGGGTAATTTGTGCTGTATGACTGGGTAATATGTGATGTATGACTGGGCAATTTGTGCTGTATGACTGGGTAATTTGTGCTGTATGACTGGGTAATTTGTGCTGTATGACTGGGTAATTTGTGCTGTATGACTAGGTAATTTGTGCTGTATGACTGGGTAATTTGTGCTGTATGACTAGGTAATATGTGATGTATGACTGGGCAATTTGTGCTGTATGACTGGGTAATTTGTGCTGTATGACTGCGTAATTTGTGCTGTATGACTGGGTAATTGATGCTGTATGACTGGGTAATTTGTGCTGTATGACTGGGTAATTTGTGCTGTATGACTGGGTAATTTGTGCTGTATGACTAGGCAATTTGTGCTGTATGACTGGGTAATTTGTGCTGTATGACTGGGTAATTTGTGCTGTATGACTGGGTAATTTGTGCTGTATGACTAGGCAATTTGTGATGTATGACTGGGTAATTTGTGATGTATGACTGGGCAATTTGTGATGTATGACTGGGTAATTTGTGCTGTATGACTGGGTAATTTGTGCTGTATGACTGGGTAATTTGTGCTGTATGACTGGGCAATTTGTGCTGTATGACTAGGCAATTTGTGATGTATGACTGGGCAATTTGTGATGTATGACTGGGTAATTTGTGCTGTATGACTGGGTAATTTGTGCTGTATGACTGGGTAATTTGTGCTGTATGACTGGGTAATTTGTGCTGTATGACTGGGCAATTTGTGCTGTATGACTAGGCAATTTGTGCTGTATGACTAGGCAATTTGTGATGTATGACTGGGTAATTTGTGATGTATGACTGGGTAATTTGTGCTGTATGACTGGGCAATTTGTGCTGTATGACTAGGCAATTTGTGCTGTATGACTGGGCAATTTGTGCTGTATGACTAGGCAATTTGTGATGTATGACTGGGCAATTTGTGATGTATGACTGAGTAATTTGTGATGTATGACTGGGTAATTTGTGCTGTATGACTGGGTAATTTGTGCTGTATGACTAGGCAATTTGTGATGTATGACTAGGCAATTTGTGATGTATGACTGGACAATTTGTGATGTATGACTGGGTAATTTGTGCTGTATGACTGGGTAATTTGTGCTGTATGACTGGGTAATTTGTGCTGTATGACTGGGCACTTTGTGATGTATGACTGGGTAATTTGTGCTGTATGACTGAGTAATTTGTGATGTATGACTGGGTAATTTGTGCTGTATGACTGGGTAATTTGTGCTGTATAATTGGGCAATTTGTGATGTATGACTGGGTAATTTGTGCTGTATGACTGGGTAATTTGTGCTGTATGACTGAGTAAATTGTGCTGTATGACTGGGTAATTTGTGATGTATAACTAAGTAATTTGTGATGTATGACTGTGTAATTTGTGCTGTATGACTAGGTAATTTGTGCTGTATGACTGGGCAATTTGTGATGTATGACTGGGCAATTTGTGATGTATGACTGGGTAATTTGTGATGTATGACTGGGTAATTTGTGCTGTATGACTAGGTAATTTGTGCTGTATGACTAGGCAATTTGTGCTGTATGACTGGGTAATTTGTGCTGTATGACTGGGTAATTTGTGCTGTATGACTAGGCAATTTGTGATGTATGACTGGGCATTGTGATGTATGACTGGGTAATTTGTGCTGTATGACTGGGTAATTTGTGCTGTATGACTGGGTAATTTGTGATGTATGACTGGGTAATTTGTGCTGTATGACTGGGTAATTTGTACTGTATGACTGGGTAATTTGTGCTGTATGACTGGGTAATTTGTGATGTATGACTGGGTAATTTGTGATGTATGACTGGAAAATTGTGATGTATGACTGGGCATTGTGATGTATGACTGGGTAATTTGTGCTGTATGACTGGGTAATTTGTGCTGTATGACTGGGTAATTTGTGATGTATGACTGGGCATTGTGATGTATGACTGGGTAATTTGTGCTGTATGACTGGGTAATTTGTGATGTATGACTGGGTAATTTGTGCTGTATGACTAGGTAATTTGTGCTGTATGACTAGGCAATTTGTGCTGTATGACTGGGTAATTTGTGCTGTATGAGTGGGTAATTTGTGCTGTATGACTAGGCAATTTGTGATGTATGACTGGGCATTGTGATGTATGACTGGGTAATTTGTGCTGTATGACTGGGTAATTTGTGCTGTATGACTGGGTAATTTGTGATGTATGACTGGGTAATTTGTGCTGTATGACTGGGTAATTTGTGCTGTATGACTGGGTAATTTGTGCTGTATGACTGGGTAATTTGTGATGTATGACTGGGTAATTTGTGCTGTATGACTGGGTAATTTGTGCTGTATGACTGGGTAATTTGTGATGTATGACTGGGTAATTTGTGCTGTATGACTGGGTAATTTGTGCTGTATGACTGGGTAATTTGTGCTGTATGACTGGGTAATTTGTGATGTATGACTGGGTAATTTGTGCTGTATGACTGGGTAATTTGTGATGTATGACTGGGTAATTTGTGCTGTATGACTGGGTAATTTGTGATGTTTAACTGAGTAATTTGTGATGTATGACTGGAAAATTGTGATGTATGACTGGGCATTGTGATGTATGACTGGGTAATTTGTGCTGTATGACTGGGTAATTTGTGCTGTATGACTGGGTAATTTGTGATGTATGACTGGGCATTGTGATGTATGACTGGGTAATTTGTGCTGTATGACTGGGTAATTTGTGCTGTATGACTAGGCAATTTGTGATGTATGACTAGGCAATTTGTGATGTATGACTAGGCAATTTGTGATGTATGACTGGGTAATTTGTGCTGTATGACTAGGTAATTTGTGCTGTATGACTGGGCAATTTGTGCTGTATGACTGGGTAATTTGTGATGTTTAACTGAGTAATTTGTGATGTATGACTGGAAAATTGTGATGTATGACTGGGCATTGTGATGTATGACTGGGCATTGTGATGTATTACTGGGCATTGTGGTGTATGACTAGGTAATTTGTGCTGTATGACTGGGCAATTTGTGCTGTATGACTGGGTAATTTGTGCTGTATGACTGGGCATTTTGTGCTGTATGACTAGGTAATTTGTGATGTATGACTGGGCAATTTGTGCTGTATGACTGGGTAATTTGTGCTGTATGACTGGGTAATTTGTGCTGTATGACTGGGTAATTTGTGCTGTATGACTAGGCAATTTGTGCTGTATGACTGGGTAATTTGTGCTGTATGACTGGGTAATTTGTGCTGTATGACTAGGTAATTTGTGCTGTATGACTGGGTAATTTGTGCTGTATGACTGGGTAATTTGTGCTGTATGACTGGGTAATTTGTGCTGTATGACTGGGTAATTTGTGCTGTATGACTGGGTAATATGTGATGTATGACTGGGCAATTTGTGCTGTATGACTGGGTAATTTGTGCTGTATGACTGGGTAATTTGTGCTGTATGACTGGGTAATTTGTGCTGTATGACTAGGTAATTTGTGCTGTATGACTGGGTAATTTGTGCTGTATGACTAGGTAATATGTGATGTATGACTGGGCAATTTGTGCTGTATGACTGGGTAATTTGTGCTGTATGACTGCGTAATTTGTGCTGTATGACTGGGTAATTGATGCTGTATGACTGGGTAATTTGTGCTGTATGACTGGGTAATTTGTGCTGTATGACTGGGTAATTTGTGCTGTATGACTAGGCAATTTGTGCTGTATGACTGGGTAATTTGTGCTGTATGACTGGGTAATTTGTGCTGTATGACTGGGTAATTTGTGCTGTATGACTAGGCAATTTGTGATGTATGACTGGGTAATTTGTGATGTATGACTGGGCAATTTGTGATGTATGACTGGGTAATTTGTGCTGTATGACTGGGTAATTTGTGCTGTATGACTGGGTAATTTGTGCTGTATGACTGGGCAATTTGTGCTGTATGACTAGGCAATTTGTGATGTATGACTGGGCAATTTGTGATGTATGACTGGGTAATTTGTGCTGTATGACTGGGTAATTTGTGCTGTATGACTGGGTAATTTGTGCTGTATGACTGGGTAATTTGTGCTGTATGACTGGGCAATTTGTGCTGTATGACTAGGCAATTTGTGCTGTATGACTAGGCAATTTGTGATGTATGACTGGGTAATTTGTGATGTATGACTGGGTAATTTGTGCTGTATGACTGGGCAATTTGTGCTGTATGACTAGGCAATTTGTGCTGTATGACTGGGCAATTTGTGCTGTATGACTAGGCAATTTGTGATGTATGACTGGGCAATTTGTGATGTATGACTGAGTAATTTGTGATGTATGACTGGGTAATTTGTGCTGTATGACTGGGTAATTTGTGCTGTATGACTAGGCAATTTGTGATGTATGACTAGGCAATTTGTGATGTATGACTGGACAATTTGTGATGTATGACTGGGTAATTTGTGCTGTATGACTGGGTAATTTGTGCTGTATGACTGGGTAATTTGTGCTGTATGACTGGGCACTTTGTGATGTATGACTGGGTAATTTGTGCTGTATGACTGAGTAATTTGTGATGTATGACTGGGTAATTTGTGCTGTATGACTGGGTAATTTGTGCTGTATAATTGGGCAATTTGTGATGTATGACTGGGTAATTTGTGCTGTATGACTGGGTAATTTGTGCTGTATGACTGAGTAAATTGTGCTGTATGACTGGGTAATTTGTGATGTATAACTAAGTAATTTGTGATGTATGACTGTGTAATTTGTGCTGTATGACTAGGTAATTTGTGCTGTATGACTGGGCAATTTGTGATGTATGACTGGGCAATTTGTGATGTATGACTGGGTAATTTGTGATGTATGACTGGGTAATTTGTGCTGTATGACTAGGTAATTTGTGCTGTATGACTAGGCAATTTGTGCTGTATGACTGGGTAATTTGTGCTGTATGACTGGGTAATTTGTGCTGTATGACTAGGCAATTTGTGATGTATGACTGGGCATTGTGATGTATGACTGGGTAATTTGTGCTGTATGACTGGGTAATTTGTGCTGTATGACTGGGTAATTTGTGATGTATGACTGGGTAATTTGTGCTGTATGACTGGGTAATTTGTACTGTATGACTGGGTAATTTGTGCTGTATGACTGGGTAATTTGTGATGTATGACTGGGTAATTTGTGATGTATGACTGGAAAATTGTGATGTATGACTGGGCATTGTGATGTATGACTGGGTAATTTGTGCTGTATGACTGGGTAATTTGTGCTGTATGACTGGGTAATTTGTGATGTATGACTGGGCATTGTGATGTATGACTGGGTAATTTGTGCTGTATGACTGGGTAATTTGTGATGTATGACTGGGTAATTTGTGCTGTATGACTAGGTAATTTGTGCTGTATGACTAGGCAATTTGTGCTGTATGACTGGGTAATTTGTGCTGTATGAGTGGGTAATTTGTGCTGTATGACTAGGCAATTTGTGATGTATGACTGGGCATTGTGATGTATGACTGGGTAATTTGTGCTGTATGACTGGGTAATTTGTGCTGTATGACTGGGTAATTTGTGATGTATGACTGGGTAATTTGTGCTGTATGACTGGGTAATTTGTGCTGTATGACTGGGTAATTTGTGCTGTATGACTGGGTAATTTGTGATGTATGACTGGGTAATTTGTGCTGTATGACTGGGTAATTTGTGCTGTATGACTGGGTAATTTGTGATGTATGACTGGGTAATTTGTGCTGTATGACTGGGTAATTTGTGCTGTATGACTGGGTAATTTGTGCTGTATGACTGGGTAATTTGTGATGTATGACTGGGTAATTTGTGCTGTATGACTGGGTAATTTGTGATGTATGACTGGGTAATTTGTGCTGTATGACTGGGTAATTTGTGATGTTTAACTGAGTAATTTGTGATGTATGACTGGAAAATTGTGATGTATGACTGGGCATTGTGATGTATGACTGGGTAATTTGTGCTGTATGACTGGGTAATTTGTGCTGTATGACTGGGTAATTTGTGATGTATGACTGGGCATTGTGATGTATGACTGGGTAATTTGTGCTGTATGACTGGGTAATTTGTGCTGTATGACTAGGCAATTTGTGATGTATGACTAGGCAATTTGTGATGTATGACTAGGCAATTTGTGATGTATGACAGTAATTTGTGATGTATGACTGGGTAATTTGTGCTGTATGACTAGGTAATTTGTGCTGTATGACTGGGCAATTTGTGCTGTATGACTGGGTAATTTGTGATGTTTAACTGAGTAATTTGTGATGTATGACTGGAAAATTGTGATGTATGACTGGGCATTGTGATGTATGACTGGGCATTGTGATGTATTACTGGGCATTGTGGTGTATGACTAGGTAATTTGTGCTGTATGACTGGGCAATTTGTGATGTATGACTGGGTAATATGTGCTGTATGACTAGGCAATTTGTGATGTAGGACTGGGTAATTTGTGATGTATGACAAGGTAATTTGTGCTGTATGACTGGGTAATTTGTGATGTATGACTGGGTAATTTGTGATATATGACTGGGTAATTTGTGATGTATGACTGGGTAATTTGTGATGTATGACTAGGTAATTTGTGATGTATGACTAGGTATTTTGTGATATATGACTGGGTAATTTGTGATATATGACTGGGTAATTTGTGATGTATGACTGGGTAATTTGTGATGTATGACTGGGTAATTTGTGATGTATGACTAGGTCATTTGTGATATATGACTGGGTAATTTGTGATATATGACTGGGTAATTTGTGATGTATGACTGGGTAATTTGTGATGTATGACTGGGTAATTTGTGATGTATGACTAGGTCATTTGTGATATATGACTGGGTAATTTGTGATATATGACTGGGTAATTTGTGATGTATGACTGGGTATTTTGTGATGTATGACTAGGTAATTTGTGATATATGACTGGGTATTGTGATGTATAACAGCTCCAGATCTTCATGTAATTCATCATTTGTTCACAATGTTATAAATTAGTCAATTTTTTACCAAATTAATGCAGGAGTATTTTTGCTATTATTCATGGTTTTAAAGCAAGTAATTAAGAGTCGCCTATTCATGTCTGTAAAACGTTCATAAGGACCAGTGATAACTAGTGGTATAAGTATACAGATTGCTTAAAAATCATGAAAAAGCAAATTCCTTCATAATTACCTAATGAATATTTATGATTTAGCAAATTTCTACATTTTATACTTAAGTTTCATAAAAATATTCAAATTTATGAAGTCATTTGAATTAGTCTTTGTTTTTATATGTAAGTCCTTTATTTAGTAAGCCAATGTAACAATAGTTGAACAGTATGCAGTCTACTTGGAAAGAAATTTTTTGAAACTTTGCGTTTTCCCAATAAAGAGTTGTAAAGGCAGGTGAATTTTATGCAAAAAGGTGATAGAATTGTGAAGATTCTTGGTTTGCCTTTTATTTACTACATTTAGAGTTTTAAATTATTAACTTAATTTTGTAATTATTAACTTTTATCAGAGTTAACTCTGGTGTATCAAATGGCCATCTCTATATAACCCTAGCTGTTAAGAAAGAGATGCAAAAATACCCAGTCTACCTACCTACTGACTAAAATGATCATTGACTTGTAATATACATTGATGGGGTGTTCTTAATACTTAATGCTTCAAGTTCATGGTGGCAGGTGAACTTGACCATGCAAAACCCTAGCTTCACTCACCAAGAGACAGTGCCAATGACAAAAAGGAGAATCTACCAAGTAACAAGTCATGTATCATGCATGAAGTCAAGGGTACTTCAAATATAGTCTAGATTAGAGAGGAATCGAGGAGGTTCAAAAAGCAAGAACAGAAGGTGAATTAAAGGATAAGTTCAGTGGTCAAGAATGTTCATCTTCTATGAAAGATGACTTTAAAAGAAACAAAATGGTGAAGAAAGCATTAAAATATCTTATTCCGTTAAGGAGATATCCAAGTTTAAAGCTCTGTCTTATCTGTGTAGAAATGACTGGTGTAGTAAGTCTATAACAGAAAGTTGGTGCCCTCATCCTCACATTTCTCAGCAATTTTTAAAAAAGTTTGTTTAAAAAAAAATACTATTTAAATTATTTTCACTCAAACTTTCTTTAGGTGGTACATCATAAATACAGTTTACTACTTTTCTGACATATCCCATTGTTTTTAAGCCTCAAAATTGCAGGACAAAATATGATAGAATTCATGACGACTTTGAGGAATCTGAGGCTATGACATCACAAATAGTCTGATTTCAATCGTTTCTTCACAAATGATACCAAACTTTAAACTTCAATATCTCCTTAACGGAATAAGATTTTTGAATGCTTTCTTCACTATTTTTATATTTGCTTGACCACTGGACTTATCCTTTAATTGTCAACATTTGTATTTTTGTCAACATTTGTACTTTTGTCAACAAATTGAATATGTTTTGTGAAAAGAGGAGGGTGGGTAAAAACACGAGCAGTCTTTCAGGTCTTCCATGCTAAGTTGATTCATTTCCTTAATGCACCCTTCAGTTATATGTGCCTGGGCAGTTGAAGGACGTAACCAGCGTTCTCATTGACATTGGCACTGGATATTTTGCTGAGAAGGTAAGATTTTCTTTCACTTTTGATGGCATCTGATTGAAATGAATCTAGTTACTCAACTTTGATATCAATTCTGAGTGTCTCTTTTGTGAAAAGGATTTCATTGAGGTCGTGAAATGGTCTCATTATCAGTGATGATAAATGCACCAAAGCTTTTACATATATGCATATATTTGTCATCGGAAAAGACCTAGATGATAAGCAAGGTGTCAAAAAGTTTCATTTCTTTCTTTTATTCACACTCAGGTTCAATCCCCACTGGGTCCTCATTCACCAGTGCTTCACAACTGGTTTCTCAAATGACTCGGGACATTTTATATAACTTGAGCTGTTGAAAAGAGATATACTTAACTCAGTTTTGTGTAAAAGAAAATGCTACCTGAATTTTGTTTGGTGTGTAACTATCTTAAAATGTTTTCACATGTTTACATTCAAACCGACGTGCGTTTAGTAAGAGGCGCTTATTACGTCAAATACAGTAGTTGCTTTGCAAGATTAGCTTTCTTTGCTAATTTTCATATGTTAATGTGTCTGTTATAGCTGTAAGGTTTATGTTGATTTTTTTCAGGATATTACAGAGGCTCAGGCATATTTCCAAAGAAAAGTTCAGTTTGTAACCAAACAGATGGACAAAATTCAGCCAATCATGATCGAGAAGACAAAAATGAGACAAGGTGAGGTGATTTGTTTTGAAAGTGTCATTAGTTGGTCAAATGAGGATTGTTTATCAAACATGGAATTGTTTATGTAATTATATTGTATGGATGATCAATCAATGAGGGCACATATCAAGTGGTATAATGATTTGCCTGTAGGGTTCTTACACCGTTGATTGAAAAAAGGTTTTTTTTTTTTTTTCTGGGGGAATATGTAAAACAAAACAGAAACTTAAGGAAGCTAATTTTCTTGTGAAAAAGAAATGAGCTTTGAATATTCGCAAAATATAAGGAATGTACATTGCATATGATGTTTGGTTTGGTTTGTTGATGTTTAACGGCACGGCGACAGTCAAGAGTCAAATGTCCCAAGAGGGTGTTAAAAACTAAGGTGCTTAAAGTAGGACAGAGAGGGAAAGGGAGGAGGGATAGAGGGAAGGGAGGAGAGAAGGTGAGTAAGGGAAAGAAGTGAAGGTAATAAAAGAAAGATGAGGTAGGTAAGGCAGAGAAGGGAAGAAAAGTGAGATTTAGATCAGGTGAAATAGATTACTGTTGCAGAGAAAGGTGATGAGGTTGGAGGTAGGATTGTTCTTGAAAAGATCGGAAATGAAGATTGAGGGAGAGAGGTGTGATCTGGTGTTCAGGTATACGGGACAGGTTAAGAACGAATGTAATGGAAGCAAGGGTTCCGTGGATTGGTAAGGATACGAAGAACAAAGGAGAGGCTGGTCCTGGTGCACCTGTGGTTAAAATGGAGTTCATTGGGCAGTGTTTTCAGTAACCTGGAGGTGTCCTAAGTAAAGGCGTAGATGAAGCTGCTGTAGTGCAGCTTGGACCTGAGGAGGGAGCGGTATAAGGTGAGCAGGGTGAGATGATTGGCTCCCCAGTCAGTGCTGGAGAGGACCTCGAGGAAATTGAGGATTTTGTGACAGAGAGTGATTCCCAGGAAGCAAGAATTGTCTCTGCTGGGGATAATGGAATCTTTGAAATGGAGGCTGGGGCAAAGAAAGAAGGAGTCGCGTTGTTGAAGTGGATGAGAATTATTTTGTTGTAAGTTAAAGCTGTTGGAGTCGCTCCAGTGAGCTAGGTTGTCCAGGCAGTGTTGGAGATTATTTTGGAGATTTTTGATGGGGAGGGACGAGAAGATAGCAAAATCTTCGCAATAGAGGGAGCAATTGATGTAGGGCGGGTGAGGGCCTTGGTGATGCTGTTGATTTTGAGGATAAAGAGAGTGGGGGAGAGAATGCTGCCTTGGGGAACACCCAGGTGTTGAGAGTACAGGTGTTACCGATATTTACCTTGAAATGGTGGGTATGGAGAAAGTTCTGGATGAAGGTGGGGAGAAGGCCTCTGAGGCCGAAGGAGTGGAGGTCCTTGAGGATACCGTATTGCCAGGTGGTGTCAAAGGCCTTTTCGAGGTCGAAGAAGATGGAGATGGTGTGGTGATTTCTTGACATAAGTGTCAAGCTTGAGGACATGATCCAAGCAGTTTCAGATTCTCCTGAAACCATTTTGAGAGAGGGATAGGATTGAGTTCTTTTCACTGTACCAGCAGAGCCTGCACTTGACCATACGTTCCATAAGAGTGATGGGCTGGTAGTTGGTGGAGATGGACCTGTCTTTGTTAGGCTTGGGGATGGGAGTGATGATGGCCTCTCTCCAAGTAATGGGGTAAGATTTGTAGGACCATAGATGATTATAATTTTTGAGGGGATGTGAAGGAAAGTCCTGGGGAGGTTTTTGAGGAGATTATAGTGGATGCTGTCCTGGCCTTGAGAGGAAGATCAGGATTTATTAAGGGCAGAGGAGATCTCAGAGTAGGTGAATGAAAGGTTGTAGTTTTCCTGATTGTTGGACTGGAAGTTAAAAGGTTAATCTCAGCCTCGATTTTCTGGTTACCGAAGGAGTGGGAAAGACTCTCATTTGAGGAGGTTTGGCAAAAGTGGATGCTAAGCAGTCGGAGGTGTTTTTCAGGTCGGTGATTTTGGTGTTGTTATGGTTGAGATGAGGGATATTGTTGGAAAAGCTTTTCCTTTTGAAGTTATAGATCATGTTCCAGACCTTGAAGGGGGCAGTCTGGAGGTCCGAGGATGAAACATAGGTTTCCCAGGAGATCTTTTTGCTGAGTTTGATGGTCTTCCTGGTCTTTGCTCTAAGAATGCAAAAATTATCCAGGTATTGAGGAGAGGGGTGGGGGTTTGAAGAGTCGGAGGGCTTTGTTCTTGAGTGAGATTGCTTTTTTTGCAGTCAGTGGTGAACCAGGGCTTGAAGTTTTGTGGGGTGAAGGTGGAAGTGGGGATAGAGAAGTTGGCAACTTCCAGGATCTTGGAAGTGAAGAGACAGACGGGATTGTTGAAGAGAAGGATGTCATTGGTAATGGAGATATTACAAAGAGTGGAATAGAAACACCAGTCAGCGTGCTGGAATCTCCAGTTTTTGTGGAAAGGGTGTGTTGAGGGGGGAAAGGTGGAGATGAGGATGGGAAAATGGTCGCTCCCACAGAGCGAAGGGTGAACTCTTCAGTCTGAGAAATCGACTAAGAGGGAGGGGTTGCAGATGGAGAGGTCGAGGCTGGTAAAAGTGCCAGTACTTGGGTGTGAATAGGTGGAGGAGCCATTAAGGAGAGGTTGTGGTAAATCATACGTTGTGTTTTCCTCTGGCAGTCGAGGAAGAAGAGCCTCATATGGGGTTATGAGCATCCAAGTCACCTGTTAGGATGAAGGGTTTAGGGAGTTGGGAGATGAGGTCAGAAGGAGGAGGGGGAGTTGGGGGATGTAAAGGTTACAGAAAGTGATGGTTTTGTGTAAGGTCACGAGACGGCATGTGGCTTGGAGGTTGGTTTGGGTGGGGATGGAGCTTGAAGGGACATCATTTCTGACATAAATGGAAGACCTGCCAGAGGCTCTTCTGGCATTCTGGGAGATGAAATGGGATCCCATGTACCCCAGAATTGGGAGAGGATAGAAATGTTTTCATTAAGGCAGATAATGCTGGGATTGAAAGTGGAGATCAGGAGATCAATTTCTTCAAAGTTGGCGGAGAGACCGTGACAATTTCATTGTATGATGTCTGCCATTTAAGAGTAGTTTGGAGGGGGGAGACCCTAAGGGGTGCTCAAGTCCAGTGGGGGTTGTCTGACCTCCATGTCTTGGAAAGGGTGGTGATCTATGAAAGGGAGGGTTATAGAGGAAGAAAGTTTGATTGGGGTCCCCTTTGTCATTGTGAGACGACTTGGGAGGAATTTTGTTGGTTGGTATTGGGGATTCGGGTAGTGTTGGGCTGGGTTTTTTGGCTTGAATGGTGAGGGGTACAAGGTAAGATTGAGGAGGGTTGAGGCTGTTTGTGGCGGTTGACGGGGGGTCTGGGGCTGCCTTTTGACATTTGTTGGGTTGAGGTGAACTGATGGGTGTGAGATCCTTAGGGGGATGCTTGTTCACCAACAAGCATGTGGTATTCCCTGGAGTAAGGAAGGGAAACAGCATGTTGGTGTGAGGGGCCTGAGGTGTTGGTGGATGAGGAAGTGGTAGAGGGGGAGCAGGGAGGAAGGGGGAGTAAGAGTGGCTCCTCCTCAGATGGAAAGCTGATTGATCCAGACTATGTTGGTCTGGATGCCTCTTGAGATGGTATGGGTGCGGGGGAGGGAGTTGATGGGTTGGAGTGGGTGATGACTTGGGTAAAGGTGCAGGTGTTGGGGTTTAGCTGCTTTGGGTATCTTGAGTGTAGGATTTTTCTGGCTTCAGGGTATGAGATGTTTTAAAGTGTTTTTATCTTAAAGACCTCCTTCTTCCTGAGCCACTTAGGCAGGATTTGGAGGAGAAAAGGTGATTTCCAGAGCAGTGTATGCAGTTGAGTTCAATTGTTTTTGCCGTGGCCAAACCTCTGGAAATTGTGGCATCTGAGGGAGGTTGGTACGTAAGGGGAGACTGGACTTGGAGGTCACCAATGTGGATGGAGGTTGGGGAGTTGGATGTGAGGAAGTAGGTGCTGGTCTAGATGGCGGTATTGTTGCGGGAGAGAAAAAGGTGGAGGATGTCAGTGACGGTCCTGTAACTTAAGTTCAGTCTTGATTTTCTCGAGGGGTTTCTTGGAGATCGGGGCACTTGATGACCCCCCTGGAGGAGTTGAGGTAGCAGTCTGGGGTGGGGTAATGTTGATTCTGGTGTTTGCAAGGGTGGTGGAGGCAAGGAGGAGTTTAGTTAGATTGGGCGGAGGTTGAGCATTTGACTAGGAGGTCTGCAGACTTTAGGCATTTTATATGGTCAGGGGTCCCAATGAGACCCTGCAGGGCCTAAGGGCAAATGGGAGAGGTTTTTGAGACCTGTGTTATGGAGGGGGAGAGACTATGATGAACTTTGGCCATGGTGGGGTGGGGGTGCAAGGAGAGGAGGTGGGGTGTGCAGGGGGGAAAAGGCCGCGGGGAAAGGCTGGGGAAAAAAAAGCTGGAAGAGAGAAAGATCGTTTGAAGCATTTCTGAGCGGTCACTGAAGTTTGAAGGGAGAGTCTGATGTCTCCATGGTGATGGAAACAAAAGGGAAGTTGAGGGTTAAAAATAAGTTACAGAGGACAAAAAATAGGAAGGGGTAAAAATGGGTAGCAGGTACGCCAGGAGCAGGGAGGGTGAAAAGATGAAGTGGATGGAGGTTAGGAGTTGTGCGAGAGCAAGGGATGGTCCTTTGGCTTTGTCATGCGGTGAAGATCTTTCTGACATCAGTTTGTTACGAAGTGATGATTCTTTGAGTGGCTTTTGTCATATGGTGAAGATATTTTTGACATCAGTTTGGTATGAAGGGATGGTCCTTTGGCTTTTGTCATGCAGTGAAGATCTTTTGACATCACTTTGTTTAGAGGGCCTTTTGCTTTACATTGCTTTACATTTTCAAAATTCTTCCATTCTGCCAGAAACTTGACCAATCAACAAAACTTGGTGACAGTTTTTCATAGTTGCAATTGAACAGAACTTGATAATATTTTATCCTGATGGTTTCAAAAACTCTAATGACCTTCCCCACCCCCTGTCCCTGTCTAATACCAATACCGCCCCCTTACACAACTAACACTGACTCACATGCCCAAACCAATCCCACCTGGCTCTTCTTACTCAGTCCTAAGCCCATCACCATTGCCAACAACCCAACCACACCCATTACCAAAACCACCTCCACCATCATTTTACTCCCCAACCTTCCTTCTTTTAAGACCCTCGCCATCCCCTACCTCAAGATCTCTAATGCCATCAAACTCCAGCCAACCCGGCTAGCAAACATCGAACCAACAAACTAACCAACAAACAACCAATCAACAAACAGTCCACCACCAAATCCACACGTATGACACTGAAGAGAGCATGGATTGTTCAATTACCGAATACCCCAAACATACATGTACTTCTCATCTAACTTTTAAAAACAAGCGCTCCCAAAGAAATAGGGACAGATCCAAATAAAAACAAGCCAACTCAGACCCCACAGATTTTCCTCCAGATAACCCCCTGCCTCCTTATAGTCTGCAACACCAACAATTACAATAACACCCACAACATTATACAATGGAACATCAGCAGTCTTAAGACCAATCCTGAAGAAATTGAACTACTAGCCCCCTTCCAATCTCTTCTGGAATGGTAACCTTCTCACTGCAAAAAAGGACAACGTTAACCACTTCGCCGCCTCTTTCAGCAACATCTCGTCCACGGCCAACTACCTTAATGCTTTCAAAGCCAAAAAAGCTTTTGATGAAGCCCGGAGTATCACATTTCCCTCCGACAATACCGAGAGCTACAACACCCCTCTCACCCTTTCTTAATTAAACCAAGCCATTCAAGACACTGGCTGCACCTCCAAGGGCCTAGATAAGATCCCCTATCAGTTCCTGAAACACCTCCCCAACAAGGCCACCACTACCCTACTCACCATCCTCAACCACATTTGGTCCTTACACTCCTTTCCCCCTATCTGGAGGACAGCTATCATCACCCACATCCCCAAACATGGAGAGGACAATACCGACCCCTCCAGCTACCGCCCCATCACCCTCACCTGCTGTCTCTGTAAAATTATGGAAAGGATTAACAACTTGAGGCAAACTGGTTTCTTGAGACCAACAGAATCCTCTTCTTTCACCAAAGCGGCTTCCGGAAATGTTGCAATACCCTGGACCAATTAATTATGCTCGACACCGCTATCCGGGAATCCTTTGCAAAAAGGAACACCTCATTGCTATCTTTTTCGACCTCGAGAAAGCTTTCGACACTACTTGGAAATACAGCATTATTCGCAGACTTTACACCATCGGCCTCAGAAGTCACCTCCCCATCTTTATTCAAAGCTTCCTCTCACCTAGGCAGTTCCAAGTTCATTGGCCACACCCTCCAACCCCACCCCCAAGAAGAGGCATCCCCTAAGGCAGCATCCTCCCCACTCTTTTAAACTGAGCATTAACGACATCGTGGACAACCTTGCGCCAACATCAAACGTGCCCTCTACGTGGGCGACTTTACCATCTTCTACTCCTTCCCTAGCTTTCCTCTTTTCGAAAATAGGCTCCAAAGACAAGACAGTCTGCATGCACTTCTGTCATTTTAACAACCTCCACCCCAACTCGAACCTCATGCCACCCACCTACTCCACAAACCCAAACCACCCTAACCTCTTCAGCCAATCTTTGTTATTTTCTCTGACTCAAAGGCTGTTCTTCACCCTTAGCTTTAGCTCAACCATCTAAATGGGATAACCTCATCATGCCCTCTCCTTTACCTCAATCTTTAAAAACTCCCACCTTTCTCCCACCCTCTGCAGGAAAAGTATTCTTTTCTTCTGGATACCCAGCCATGTTGGCATTCCAGGTAATGATAGGGCTGATGCAGCTGCTAAGCTTGCCCTCAACCTCTTCCCTGCCCCTTTTCCTAAAATCCTCTCTAACATCAAACAGCTTATCGCTTCTCTTGTTCAGGACAGCTGGCAAACCTCATGGAAGTCCCAAATTGATAACAAACTCCATGTCATCCAGCCCACAATTCGATCAAAGCCACCATCAACACCTCCACAACAACGTTCATATTACCCATCTTAGAAAATGTTCCCATTCCTTATTGGCTCCCCAACCCCTCTGCAACAATTGCCATTGCACCCTCACAATCCATCACGTTCTCCTTGCTTGCCCCTGTACAACCTTCCCAGAGCTTCCCTCGCTCCCTACAACTCAATTGCTGAGATCTTCCAGAAAAATCCTTTGGATAAAATTATCTCCTTACTTTATCATGCCACCCTCTACGACCATATTTAGATCTCCTCTTCCACCCTCTCTCTACTTTGTTTTTGTTTCAATCATGCACCTCCCCTCACGATCACAGCTTTCTGACCTTTTGTCCTTAGATTTCTCTCATTCTCCCCCTGTTTCCTTTACTTCCTACCTCTAGAATGATCTGACCTCTCAGGCACAATTTGACCTTACTTGATGTGGTGCCGTTAAGCCATCATCAAACAAACAAACCTGTTCGCGCAAAGAAAAATGGCCATGAGCACATCCTGTGTTACAGACTTCTAAGTTATCTTTTTTATCAATTTATGTTGCACAGCAAATAATTATATTGTTTTAAAGCATGTGCTCCCATTCTTAATCATATTTATTTGCTTTTCTCTTTTGTTAGTTGTTACCGAGGTCATGAACATCAAGATCCAGTCACAGATGTCGTCGCAACAGACAGGCGCAGCTAAGTCTTAATGGATATTCATACACCATGCGTGCATATTGAATGAGGTTACTTCCCCACTTTGGATCAAAAAGTTGAGAGAATGTAAAAAAAAAATTGTGTTGCAGTTATTTAAAAATTTGGATTGTTTTAGACTACAATAATCAACTTTGGATATTTCCTGACTTGCCTTGGTCTTTTTATGTCTTTGATATATCACTTAATTACAATGTACAGAAGACAAGGAGTGTAGGAGGGCGATCTACTTACAAAAAGTGTCTTTCTTTGAAATTCTTGACAACAAATTAGTTATCAGAAAAGCAACAGGCTTCATATGCAGGAATAATATTTCTCTAAATGTATTTTATCATCTGTTAAAAATAAAAGCAGTGTTATTATTTGCTGTGTGTTGTATACGACTGGTTCTAATTATTCTGTCTGTGTTTGTTTTGAAGTAACAAAATGAAATTTTTAAAAGTTTAAGAGTTTGCTATTGAGCTTCATTTAAAGTAGACATTGATCAATCTTTGCACTTAAAATGTACACTGTTGTAATCACGTGTAAAGGTTTTTGAAACATTCGGTATAAAAACTTCTTACAAAAGAATGTTTTCTTGTTTATTCCAACTTTCGGAGTGATGGTGGTTATAACAGATTTAGGGATTGGACAGTGCTTGATAGCAAATTCAAATATGTTCTGAATTAAAATCTGAAAAGCAAATTAGTAGGTTAGCTGTAAGTTCAGGGGATGGGGGGTTTAAAAGATAAGATGGAAAATTTGATAATTGTTTGAAGCATGTTCCCCTGCCGTTAAGACATTTTTCTGAAACTGTTTGTACTCTCTTTTTCGGGGTGATAGATTTTTACGACAGAAATTTAAAACAAATCAAACCCCCAAATTAGTAATGACCTTTTTTCATTTGGTTTTTTGAAATTTACATCAGAGATACTCAAGAAAGTTATGCCATAAAAATCAAAAACTTGTGTATCGCTTGGAAAAATCTGAAAAAAGTTAATATGCAAGAAATAACTGTGGTGTTGTGGAAACAGGAATATCAACCACTACTGTTACGCCATGTGTACATCTGTGTAGGCAAGGTGAAAGTGAAGATTTGTAGTAAATTTAACACTTGCCAAGTTGTGCTGTCACCATTACACTTTACTGAGAGGGAGAATAGAATTGCGATGTAACATTTGATAAGAATTGAGTCAATCAACAGAAAAGCTTCAAAATGATATGATAAGATTTCAGTTAGGCAGAAATTTTAAAAAAAAGCTTCCAGAGAAGAAAATTCAAGAAATAACAGTGTTTACTTTGGAATGCTTCCATTTTGAGTGAAATGCTATCTTGAATCTCTTTTAAATGAGCTGGCAGCTAAAAATGTAGGGCATATTTTGCTTGAGTCTCAAGGAAATTATTCCACACACCTTTCCTGCATGAGATGGTATTGAAAACCTTTGGTATGAATGTTTCAATTATTCATATTTTTTTCTTGTGAATGCTAGCGTAATTTTTCAACGACGTGACTATTGAAGATTAGACCTGTGTTATTTTACTATTCTCTTGAAAATGAAGCCATCACTTTTTGACCGAGAGCTTTAAACTAGTGACTATTGCTGGTACAACAGGTAACAAGTGGAAGGTTTCAATATAGTGTGCTCACTGCATTTTATTGTATGGAATGTTGACATACAGTCAGTCGTGTGTGTTAAATGTAATTGCTGTAAAGTGTTTGTCTTCATTACCTCCGCCAATGAAGTTGGACGTAAGTTATGTATGCACCTGTTTGTTTGTTTGTCTGTCATCAAGACATCTCAAGAAGTGATAATTGATTTTGGATTACATTTGGTGTGTGGTTATATTACTGCTTAAGGAAAAAGTGATTAAAATTTGAGACACATTAGAACAGGGAAAGGGTGAAAATGGTGGGGGGTGGGAAACCTGTTTTTGCCTCTGTTTGTCTGTCATCAAGGTATCTCAAGAACTGATGTCTAGATTTGGATTAAAATTGATGTGTGGTTATGTTACTGTTTATGGAAAAAGTGATTAAAATTTGAGACATTGGAACAGGGGAAGGGTGCAAATGTGGGGTGGGGACATGTTTTTGCCCTGTTTGTCTGTCATCAAGATATCTGAAGAATTGATGATTGAATTTGGATTAAATTTGGTGTGTGGTTGTGTTACTGCTTATGGAAGAAATGATTAAAATTTGAGACATATTGGAACAAGAGACGGGTGCAAATGGAGGGGTGGGGATATTTATGGTAAGTTTGTCTGTCATCAATATATCTCCAGAACTGATGGTTGGATTTTGAATAATTTTGGTGTGTGTTTTTGTTACTGTGTGAGGAAGAAGTGTGTACAATTTTGGACGGTGGGGATGTTTTAGGATGAGATGTGTCAAGACTAAGTAGTCAAGATTAAGTTGAAACTTTTTGATGGAATGTGCTGAACAATGACTTTACGTTCTGAATGAAGATTCAAACAATCAATTTCCTGGACTCAAAGAGACTTACATCAAGTGTTCTCTGGAATCAAAGAAAATGAAACAATTGGTTTCTGCCATGAATGGAAAATGATGGAATGTGAATCCTGGCTTGAATAGAACTAAAACAATGATGCTTCGCTCGAATATAACTGAAAACAATGGTATGGCCTTGGAAGAAATCCAGTAAGAAGATAACCTTCAAGTGTTCAGATTACAAATGATCATTACAGATCAAAACTTGGGGATGAATTTTGGTAGGCCTAGGATTTCTGAAGTAGATTATATTGGGTATCAGAATCAAATGAACTCTAGGCATGTTGGAATTGCAACGGGTGGAGCCTGAGGTATGCACTCTAAAGAGTGCTAACATTCTAGTCGTTAATGTTTTAACCTGTCGTTTCTTTCAATACAAGGAACCATCTGCTACAGGGTCATATCTTTGTCTGTATTTCTATAGTCAAGATAAAAAAAAACATAGACCACATTTGTATTAGTTTTTTGCCTATGAACAATATGGACTATATAAACAGTAGTGCAATCAAACAATGTGACTACATAAAAGCACATTATGAGACATACCCAATTGTGGTCTGCTTGTAGATCATTTTCTCTAGTTTAGATTTGTTCATTTACTGTATTTGATTCATTGTTAAGTGTAAAATTGGGGGTCAAAGGTTAATAGGTAGTAGAGGTTGAGCCTAGTGCTACTAGGGCCTTTTTTTTTGGGGGGTGGGGGGTGGCCCAAACAGGTACACTGTGATATGATATATTATAGGGGCCCGAACAATAAATTCCCCAGGAGCTTGCACACCTTTAGTTGCGCCACTGTGCGAGAGTAGTTCAAGGTATGAGCAAAAGCAAAAAGGTTTACCGTGTAAAGTGGTTTTATTTGATAGTGAAATGATGAGGACTTAGCTTACAATGGTAGGGTTAGTCAGTGTGGGGTGAAGTTATAGAAGGGAGTGAGGAATTTAAAAATGATATTCAGTGGATTGAAAGTGTAAGGGATAATAAGGCTGGAGGGATGGACATTATCAAGATCTTAAGACAAGTGTACATTTTTGTGCAGGATGTGTGGTGTTAAACCACCTCTAAGCCTATGCAGGATGTGTGGTGTTAAACCACCTCTGAGCCTATAGCAGTAAGGATTTGTCCATGATCAACACATTTTGTTATGGTAAGCAATATTTACCTGAATATATCATGATATTATCAAAATATACAATGTGGGTTATAGGTATAACTTTTCAATCTTGATAGCAAAATATGTGGTGCATGATTAGTTTGCATGAATGAGATGTTATTTTCCAAATATGGTTGCAATAAGGAGTGCTGAGGAAATACTACTGGGTCTTACATGAGGAGAGTTTGAAATGAAACAATGGAGGATACAAACTTGCTCTGAATATTTTGTTTGCCTTACTAGAAATTTTTGGTATGCATGCAGATTCCTTTTTTACTAGATGTGCATAATATTTGTTGCAAAGGCATTGTGTTTTGTATGAAATTATGTGAAAAAAAGAGACATGAAATCCAAAGCATCTGTGTGTTTGTTTATTCTGTTTAGTGTTCTGGAGTTAGATCTTTTTACTACCATGTGGGCAGTTGGATTATCTGAGCATATCATTCTAGGCAGGGCTTAAGGTTTTCTATTTAAAAGTTGACTTCTAATTACACTGCAATTGTATTTTATATGAATAACATTCTTCCTCCTGTTTTAGTCTTATTATTATTGTTATCATTATTATTGAACTTATTTATATAGCGCCTCTCCCGTGGATCAAAGCACTTTACAATAAAATTGATAATACATAGACAAACTCTTAATATACAATATAAAAAAATTAAAACATTTGCAGGATAATATGAAAGCATAAAAGAATTGGTAAAAAATGTAAAAAAACTATTAAAAAAACTAGATAAATAAAACAAGAAATTAGATATTATAGACAGCATAAAAATTAATCAGTTGGAAAAAGATGAGTCTTAAGGGCCTTCTTAAAAGTATAAACAGTTTGAGCGTGACGGATTGCAACAGGTCTATTGATGGTAAATGATTTACAGCAAATTTGTGTGACATTTATTGTCTCAACAGAAACGCACAATAATGACGTACAATTTTGAAAGCAAAAAGGTACAGATTAGGAGTAAGTTTCATCAAACTTGTATGCAAAAAATGGCTTCTACCATGTTTTGCTATCTTTTACTTGGCTTTTTGTATTTATTTCCAAATGTGCAATTGAATATGCATCCTCCTCCCATTTTCTAATCTGCATAGAAAACTTTGTCACAAGCAGTTGAACCATCCAATAAATGATTTTGTCCAATGGGTGAGACGGTGACTCTCCTAAACTTGTGATGATGGACACCTGTCATGATCTCTTGGAGAATGGGACATGTCCTGTATTTTTCACAAACAAACAACGAAACATTGAAATATATTTTCTTCTTAATTTCTATTCACATTTCTCACTTACTGTTTATACAGAAATTTACAAATATATAGTAAAAACTCACTTTCCTTCAATGAACAAGCAGAATTAAAAGTTCAGGGCATGTTTCCATGTTTCATGTCACCTAAACATAGATGATTTATCTCATAATGTAATTTTGCATTCCATCAATTAATATCATTGCCCACAAGAGGGGTGGGGTAAGTTGCCCCATGGCCCACCTTCTTAGGGTCTAAAGAAAGCATTAAAATATCCCTAAATTGTGTATAAAAAATAATATCCCTAAATTGTGTATAAAAAATAATAATATCCCTAAATTGTGTTAAAAAAATTGCACAAATTTCTAAAACGGTCCTTCAAAAGGGACCCATTTCTGGTGCTTTTCTCTCAGCGACCATTATTGATATTGTAGGAGACATTCTGTATGTTCAAAATCTACAATTTTGAATATTATTTGAAATCAGGTATTATATTTGTTATTTTGTGTATATGTCAGGGGGAAGGGGGAAATCCCCATCTCTATTGTCCCTGTATCTAATGTGAATGCAAGTATTTCAGAGAAAGTGGGACATTCCACTTCTCACAGAAACTAAGGACCTCTGTCTGCTGTTGTAACTGGCATACCATGATTGAACTATTAACTAGTGTTGCTTAATTTCGCCAGCAATTTTCCATAGCATCGGTTTTGGCAATTTAACACTTCATTTGACATACTCAACTAACATCAGCTCTCTACCCACAGGTTTTACTTATAAAGAGTCCCATAATCTTTTGATCTACTTCAAACTTTCACATAGAGTATAAAAACATACAAGTAGTGTTGCTAATTAAGTTATTAGCTACTTACAAGCATCACATTCATTTTTATATAGTGTTGATGTTGATTATCAAGGAGGACTGATATCTCCTGCACAAATGTTATTTTTATCCATGGATAGTAGGGCGGGATGTCGGGGGAGCAAGGGGCAGCACTTCCTCGCCCCCATCTCCTCGCCACTTTTTTCTTCGACTTAATCTGTTGTATGGTTAAGTTTTGCATCTTAGCATGCTTTTGTTTTTTTGTTCCCCCCCCCCCCCACACACCTCCGGGCCCTACTTTTAAATCCCGCCTATGGTGGATAGTGATCACTGGGGACATATCCCCACCCCTAAATATTTTCAGAGATGGGTAGGGAGTAGCCAATTCATACTCATTCAATAATGCTATGAAAATTAACGTTCATATTACACCTTTAGCTCATGTAAACGTTGATTTTTAGTTAGAGAAGCAATCAAATATATTCCTCGCTATTGCGCCATTATTTTATAAATGACAATAAACATCCCTCATAATAAATGCCTTCTTCACATTACCCTGACAGATATATTCATCTTTTATGAATATGGAAATAAATTACTGTCATTACTTTTGTCAGCACTTTTTATATTTTGTTTGCTACAATGAAAGACATTGGGAAAATAAAACCTCATGCATGCATGGTACTGAGATTAATTGTGACCTATTGATTAATGGCGAATTTCTATAAAACCTATAACTCTTTGGTTAGCTGGCTGATACCTAGTAGCCTGGTGTGTTCTAAAAAAACATTAACAAGGGGGATCTGATTAGGCAGTGATGGATATAGGGAGGGATCAGTCACTGTCAATGGTAAATGATGTCCATCATAAAAAATATATATATTTATAATGAATATTTGGATTGGGGTTCTGAGAAATTCACGTAAATACATGTACAAATGGAATGCATTTAAGTCAGATACTTGTTTTTCACTTTTCTTTTCTTTTAAAGGCGGAAGTTGAAAGCCGTTTGATTTTTGAAGTTTGAAAGCACGCAAGCCATCAGAGATGTTGACATTTGTAGATTATTAATCTTCTTAAATTTCCAAACACTTAGCGATTTGGACTGAAATTTGGTGCCGTGGTACTGTATCTCTCTAATCGAGCAATGGGCCCCATTTAGTATATACATTATCATGATTCACACTGAATTCACCAAATTCGAATTCACCTTTGCCTTCTGAAAATGGTTAAACCACTCCACTTTGTGGCAATTTTTCGTCACCTAAAATGCTTCAGCCTAGGTCCACATCCCGATTGTCCGATCCGATGTTCTTTTACATAAACTGTAACATTTCATGGCTTATGAAAAGGGAAACATGAAAGGATTTGCATATTTTTTTTCATTCACTTTCACACTTGAGAAGAATTTCTCTGCATTCTTCTCAAATATTCCCATTATAATCAAAGACAGTACTGGTATTATTTCTAACTTCTTGGACCACCATTGCATGTTCAACATGAGAGGAGGGTGCTACAGTGATTGGCGTCTTAGGCCTTTTCTTTTTATCTAAATCGTTGGAAGAGCAACAACAGCCGGCCGCCTCATCGTAGCAGTACTCCATGATCTGGATGACTGTCAAAGCACTGCCACCAAGAAATAATCCCATGTTACCTCCCATGATAGCTATATAAAGAGAAAGAAGCAAAATAAAGTAATTATACTCAAACACATGAACCAAGGAAAGAATAACCACTCCAAAGAAATATTACAACATATCACTTTTTATTTCTTTGTCCCTCTATGTATAATTTCTATGACTATGTGATCGGATGTAAAATATCATTTCTTAAAAAGTTGGGAGGGAATTTAAAGAATTAGTTCAGTGGTCAAGCATGTCCATCGCATTTGAAAGAGGACTTCAAAAGAAACAAAATGGTGAAGAAAGCGTTCAAAAATATTATTCCAACAAGGAGATATTCAAGTTTGAAGCTTTGTCTTTTCTGTGTAGAAATGACTGGTGTAGTAAGTCTACTATGGAAAGTTGCCATCTTCATCCTTACTTTCTTAATAATTGTTAATGTATTTTAAAGAAAGTTTATTTAATTTTTTCACTATTTAAATTATTCTTCCTCAAAGTCTCTTCAGGTGGTACGTAATAAATACCTTCAGATTCTGTTTTACTACTTTTTTGACATCCCATGGTTTATAAGCCACAAAATCGCAGGACTAAATATGATAGCATACATGAAGACAGGAATCTGAGGCTATGATATCACAACTAGTCTGATTTCAGTCGTTTCCACACAAATGATACCAAACTTTACACTTAGATATCTTCTTAACGGAATAAGATTTTCGAATGCCTTCTTCACTATTCTGTTTCTTTTAAAGTCCTCTTTCATATAAGATAGACTTGCTTAACCCCTGAACTAATCTTTAAGGACTTGCATGAAGACTATTCTCAAATCAGTGCATTGCAAATTTCGTTTTATTCATCATAAGTTAGAAAACGTGTTTTACAAACTTGGTGAACAATTTGATAAACTTCATGCTCCATAAGAGCATTACAATCAAACAACAAGCTTTTTATGGGTCATTAGTCCTAAAATAATAGATACAATTTTAGTTTCCAAAAGAAGAGGTTTGGTGGGCCATTTGAACCACCAATTTTTAATAATTGTGATACTGGTGAGCCAACCTGCATGTTTTACACGAGGGCCTGACGAGCAAAATGAAAAGTGTAAATAAGGTCATTAGCAATTTTCATATGACTTGGAAGGGTACTTTAATCCCATTTTTGTCACTACTTTCTCTTTCAATATAAAAAGGGGGCATTTTGTCTACCCCATCCCCCTTCCCCCCCCCGGTGGCACCGCTTCTAATTTAGGGATTCACTGTCTACCAATGTAATTTTAGATATTAATTAGCCCAATAGTGAAAAATCCTTTGAAAATGCCTTGCAACAGAGAAGTGAAACACTGATTTGGTTAATATTGCCAAGATGGTTACTCAAGTGTATTGTTTGTCCACAACACGAACCAGATCAAAGATCCAATACAGAATTAGACTCTTAAGTAATCTAGGCCAGGCTGACGTACCGAGTAACGTTGTGAAAGTCATTTCTGGAAGCTGTGTAATTTCTTCGTAGTTAAGTGCTTCGTAAAATAAAGTGATGACAGCGATATTATTCCTGTAAAAGATATTGAAATATATACCATAACATAAATGACTTACAGTGATATATATCATAGTTGATTTCATACTATATACAGTGATATATTTCATAGTTGATTTCATGCTATTACAGTGTTATATTTCATGGTTGATTTCATGCTATTTACAATGATATATTTCATAGTTGATTTGATGCGGCTATTTACAGTGTTATATTTCATAGTTGATTTCAAGCTATGTACAGTGATATATTTCATAGTATTCATCATTTTCTGGCCGATTTTGAATGTGATCTTTATCTTGTTGTTTTTGGCTGGTTGGTTGGTGAAGTTTAACGGCACAATAGCAGCAGTTGTGGCAGAGACATTGAATTATATCAGAGGTGAAAAAATGATGAGAGCAGATGGTGAGGTGAACATGGGTAAAGAAGGGTCATTTAAGGAAGGAGAGGTTTATTTAGGTGGGTTAGGATGATTGATTTTTTAACATCCAACCGTCTATTTTTGATTTAGAATCATCTTCACAACCCCACAATTAGTAATATTCGTTTTAAAGAACATTGTTTTAGCAATAACGATAAACATTTTGTAACCAAATAAAGTTTACTATATTTAATCAAGTTTCGTATTTTCATTACAATTAACCAACCAAGCTGTCAACTTTACTTTTATCGTGGTCGAATATCATATAAACCTCAAAAGAAATGTATTTATTGAAGAGTAGCAGCTGACACACAAACTATGAAATATTAGATGAAATTAACAAATGATTCAAATTGCATCATGTGCATCATAAATATTTACTCTTTTTGCAATTTTCCACTTGTAATTTACACATGGGTAGAAGATCACATGTGACATTTTTTTTTGTTTCTAGCTCTTTGTATTCTTTTAGTCAACCAAACGTCCATTCGAGGTGTTCGAAATAAAACATTTGTTTATGAAAATAATCTTTGAACAGAAGCATAATATATTGCAAAAGAAAATGACGAAGTTGTGCCAAATGCGTGACTTCGCTCTTGAACTGTTGCAGGAAAATAACTTTGTGTGTGTGGGTGGGTTGAATATAAATATCTTCAGTTCCCCAACTGCCGCCCAATGCCCCCTCATCAGAGACCATTACTCCTTGGGAAAAAACTGGCATGGGCCTAAAACCCACCGTACAGGATGAATGTTATGAGTATTAGGAAATCTCCTGTTAGAAGAGTAATCTTCTGAGATGTAACGTTTGCTGAGTATCCTTTTTTCATTGTATGGTCATTCCCTAACTTCAACTCCAGTTCCCAACTGGCAACCGGGAGGCGTCCTCCCCAGCTTATATGCCTCATACCAATCTAAATCTACCCTTGCGATGTTACGTGAATGATACATGTTCAGCATGTTCAGCTTTTAATCTTTAGTTTAGCCTATGAATTATGTATTGATTAATTGCGTATTCATATTTTAGGTTTTTCAATTTGTTTTGCTTTTAATTTTCTAGTTTTATACTTCATTTGTTTTATATATCTTATCATTTACTTTACTTACTGTTCCGCGCTCCTGACGATTTAGTTCAAAGGGGCGCGTTATAAATATATGTGTATTATTATTATTATTATTATAACCAAAAGTAAACTTACGTTATATATTCCTCTGTCATGTTCTGTGTATCGGCAAACAACCGTTTGATGAAAGCCGCTCTCAATTTGGAGTGTGACAAGGTTGTAGGGTAGTTTTCTACATAACAAGGCGACTTGCAATCACACGCGTCTTCAGCGTCGAGTGTACCCTCGATTGCCTCAACTAATTGAGTAAAAGTTGAATATCATACATTTTAATAACTGCATTAAGATAACAACAGCCAACAATACAGTTGTTTCCAGTGTACCGGCGTTAAGAGTTCCCCCTCCTGCTTTGCTCCCAACAAAAATGTCCATGGGTGAAATCCATCAAGTTTATTGGTGTAAAGTATTTGCCCTTATATGACACAGCTGCCTCTCTTGCCCCAAAAGCAATCTTCAGGCACTGTCATGTCGGTTCTGCCTAAATATCACATCTCACCAAGACAAGCGGGGCTGCACATTTCTGTCCCAATACTCAGGATCAGATTTCGGGAAAATTGCGAGGCCGAAGGTAGCCTCGTTATAAACATAGTTTGCATGAGATTGAGGAAAAAATTTCACTCTAAATTACACAATTCTACTGTTTTTCTGAAGATTTGAAGCAAAAGACAGAAGGCAAAATTCTCATGAAGTGTCGACACGTTATTACTTTTAAGATTTTATCAAGTCTTAAGCCCGATCTTAAAAACGTACCCATAAATCCAGATGCTCCGAATACAACATAAAATCAGTTACCTAAATTATCAACTTATTAATCACGTCACTTTTTCTTCAAATATCGTATATGCACTTAAAAACCTAAAACTCCACCCGAGTAGTTTTCCTCCCTAGGAACGGTGAAACATTGTTTTGAAAATGGGGGCTGACATGTGGATGATGAACATAATTTATGTCGAATGTGCCATCGAGAGCATTTGTGGGAAAGGGTGGCGACCCCCTTCCCCCCTTCCCCTTCCCCCTCCTCTCCAAACCATGAGACTTAGGACCATTTGTCAGGTAAAACGGTGCCAGCCCACTGGTCCGAAGGCCCATTTGTCCGAAGGTTTAATTATATGGAAAAAAGGTACACAAACACTAGTCTCATAGTCTGAAGGTTCACTAGTCCAAAGGCCCGATAGACCGAAGGCCTGATAGACCGAAGGCCCGATAGTCCGAAGGCCCGATAGTCCGAAGGCCCGATAGTCCTAGTGAACCTTCGGACTATTGGTCCTTCGGACTAGTGGGCCTTTATTACGGACTATTGAACCTTCAGACTAATGGACCTTCGAACCAGTGGAATTACACCGGTAATACATTTATTGTTATCATTACATAAATTTTGGCCCAGCAAAGATGTAGACGGGGCTATACATTAGCACCCCTCCCCTCCATATATCTCTGCCGTCCCTATTATACTCCCATTCATTGTGTCTCATTTGTAAGGAACATACTAAAACAATGAAATGCATCACTGGAAACCCCTTCATAATCTGCCTCACCAATACTTACGTAATTTTATGTTGGCGCATTCATGCACTTCTTGGGGATTACACACTCGGTAATCGCCCGGTTGCTCGGGTAGACGGCATTCGCAGTATTTCTCAACGACTTTAGTTTCACATTCAATGCGGCATGCTTGTAGTGAGTAGTGGTCGTAGTACTGGATATTACCTGATTCTTCACACTCTGTATAAGGAGCAGGTACGCTATCAATCTGTTGATAAAAGTAAAGATTAATTCTTGAATTTTTCATGCATGACTGGTTTGTTTTCGCCGGGAAAATTAGAGGTAAGTTCAGAGGCGTACTGCAAACAGGGGCCATGGGGTAACTTCCCCTCTGATAGATTTGCAAGATATCTTCCCGGTGTAATTATTACACTTCTCGGTGTAATTGGAAAAATTAAAAACATTCCCGAAATTAAAGACAATTTCACAAAATGAAAGAAATTTCCCGAAACTTGAAGGAAATTTCGCAGCAACCTAAGTTTGCAGCAACATAAGTTACCAGTGCAATTTTCTGCTTGTAACCAGGATATCTTTTTCATATTTATATAGGCCTATATTTGTAATCATTATTTTATTTTATTTTTATTTTATTTTTTGGGGTGGGGTGCTTCTTGTGACCATTTTTACGTGCATGCCTGGTTATCTGGCTATGCTTCATGTGACACCACGTGACCAAGCAAGAGGCATTATTATACCAGTCGAGAATGGTGCGCCTTCAAAAGAAAAAAAGCGGTAAAGAAAGTTTCTGTATTATTCTTTCTTGTTTGTATAGAAATGGTTGATGTGGAAAGTCTCTTGTAGAAGGTTGGCGACCCACCCATGCTCACTTGGTAAACAATTTCTATTAAAGCAAAATAACTTTAATTTTAATTTTTGTTACCACTTATTAGCTTTGTTATTACATGCATAGCTGTTTAATTATAGTTACTCCATTTGATTCTCTTTTACTACCCTCTATCCAACCTTCTACAAATTAAAACTTTACGCACAAATCATTTCTACACAAGACAGAACTTTGAAATTTGATATTTGTTTTACGGAATAAGAAATTGAAGTAGTTTCTTCTTTCACATAGCTGTATAAGATGAGCTCTGAATCATATAACAATCCACTCCGACAGCTGACTTCTCAAACTTTCTTCACAGCGAAATAAAATTTTAAGATTTCTGAACGTTTCTCTTTGTCTTGGAAATTTAGAAACTCCCCAAAATCAAATACCCGCAGCAATTATCCTCAGAAACGGAGAAGATTGTGTGAGACCAATCCAACTAAAATAACTGATCTGTTTTTGCATTTACCTCTTGGACAAATAAGCTGCTTATTGAGTTATGTCTATACAGAAAAATAATAAATTGACAGCGATGGATATCGAACGGCAGTCCATTTTGTTGTTTGATCAAAGAAATCGCACCGTGATGACAATAAACTTAAGAAACAGATAAATCGTATTTATGAATGGTGAAAATTATGAGATGAAATTAAGGTTGTTCATTAACGTCAAATAATCGATTAGATTTGACTGCTCCTATATTTAAAAAAGAATGATGAATGAGCTTTTAAAAAAATGGGCACACTTCTTCTAAATCTGTTTTGTTTAGCGAATGCGAGCGATGTTTTCAGGGTTTAGAAAAATCAATTCACGGAAGTGTTTTGAATTTTTTGCTGAGATACGATGAAGTTTACTTTGGTGTTGAAGGCTTTCGGGTGACAATGGCAAACTTGCCATCAATGCAATGTTTTTCAACCTGTAGAGAAATTCACGTAGTGAGGCACGATGTTTTTTTTGTATGTTTTACTCTCTTTTTCTGCCGTTGCTATAAAAAATATTTTATTGGGCATTAACAAACGATTTTCAATCAGTCCTATCATCATGTAGGCCTACGATGTCGCCTCATATACGCAACTAAGGGAATGTTTATTGTTCTTTGTTTATTCAGTTTCGTCTAAAATATCGCTCACCGTCGGTGAACAACTGTGAACAACCTTTAATAGTCTGCGGTTATTGGGCATACTGAATTTTACGTTATAATTTCAGGGGCATATAAGAAAAAATGATCACCAATCATGCCTATAACAAGTTATTATCCTACTTTATAAAATGTCAATGAAGTATTTGTTTGTCATGACCCGTGCATTAAACTCACGTAATGCACGAGCTTCAGTATTTGGTTAAGTCCATTTTTGCAACAGGTTAATTTCTTAACAAAGCGAAAAAAAAGTATGTAAACTTTTCTAGTTTTTCAATCTTTTTTTGTTGTTTTTTATGCATTTTAAACAATCTAACACATCAATTTTATCTAAAAAACAAAAAAATTAATGTTTTGACATCGTATTTATATGCGTATTTAGTGCACGCTTCAAATGACTACGCACTCGCGAATGACCCTTCTAAAGTCGGGTCATTCTAGTCCTTTGCCCCGTGCATAAAATGCGCATATAAACACTCTGTCTCAACAAAAATATTTAATAATAAGTTACACCACATGAAAACGTAAACGATTATATAATCGTAAGCGCCTAAAAGCTTCTGTGGGAATGATAATTGTGTGATTAAAACATTAATTTCTGTGAGATTTTACTACAATATTTTCAGGTGTATTGCAGTAGATATAGGTTTATATTGGGCCTTGGGAAATTTGTCGTTCGGGGCCTCAAAAAATGTTTGTGTTGGTGTTTTCCGGGAACCATTGGTGTTTACTGACTATAATTCTGCCCTAATGTGGCACCCCAATGGCAGAGCCGGATTAGAGGTGTTTGGTTTGTTGTAATGCATAGACCTTTTATCAATATCAGTTCAAATTCTAATTTGTGGGGTTGTGGTCGTAAAATTATAAAAATAATAATCGAATTTCGGTACTGTTTTTGCGGAGTCCTAGGGCATTTGTAGTTAGTTTTGCCTCATTCAGCCACTGGAAATCGCCTTCTGACCCGTTGTTACTATACCTAACATTAAAGCAAGAGTATGCACATAAGATGACAATACCTTTTCGTGCCGCATTTGCACAAATGTATGTTGTCCGGGACTCACTGCAAATCCAAGTTCTTTTACGTATGCAGGCTCTGTTGGATGATGCAGCATAATTTTGACACCAGCGTCCATTGCACCGCTGTCTAAATCATTAGTTGGTGTGTACTCAACCTCCTCAATGTCTAGAATAAGCTGCAAACCGTTTGCTGTAAATTCGAAAATATTGAATTATTACACAAAGCCAAATCTTGGTCTGTTGGTGGAAAACTTCAATTCAGCTACATTTGATTACTATCTATGAATTTGCGATAAAACATTATTCAAGCGGTTTATTTCATGAAGTCAGGCTCATCAAATGCAACTTACTTTTATACCTGTTCATAAGCTGTTTTCACCTCCTACAAGACTTCCTATCACCTAAGATCAAACATATTAATGGATGAAGTTAATTGAATAAAGGCGTGAAGTCGTTCTTTTTACACGCGTTAAGTGCATTATCTCTTCATTTATAATCTAATGATACTTGTTTAATCGTTCAGTGAACATTATTTATAAGTATATAGTGAACAATAGAAAGGCATAAATGGAAAAGCATTCTAGACTGAAAAAGTATAAATGTTCTGTTCAAAGAAATTACGTTTCTATAATATAATGCGTTCCAAATGTTAAATCGCCCATCGCCAGACACGCCTGCACGCGAAAAGGGCATTTAAGGGGCGAAACTCATGACGTGACCACTTAGTAAATATGTTGAGAAACGATTGGGTCATGCATGTGGAAAATGGCTGGGGCGAAAATAAAGAGCAAGAACACTATTTTATAACAAAAACATCGAGCATTTAGCATGGGCGGGATTTGCCTACCAAAAGTGGAGGGCAAAGTCAAAGGGAGATCACAAAATCAGGCTACG
>JAIGNY010000416.1:1000000-1020000 GCA_020152595.1 Chiridota heheva | reverse complement strand
TTGCATCTTTTATTTACATTTATATTTAAATTTGGAATGGCTCGCATGCCTATTCTAGGACTTACTTAAAGAGTTTAGAAATCATAAGCGAAAAATAAAGGTTGGCATACGTGAATGCCGTTTTTTCAGAGTATGAAAGAAGTGCAATGTAGGGTTATTTGACCCAACGCAACTTTTTATAAACGTGTGGGGGAGGGGCATGTACCCACAGTGTCCCCCGGCTCCTTCGGTTTTAGTAAAGTGTTAAATGTCTGTAAGGGTAGTTTTTAACTATAAACAATTTGTTCCTTATTAATAAGGTTTCACATAACTTTTAAAAGGGCACCTCCTGCCCTCGTCCACCCGTTGTCCCATGGTTCCAACATCGCTGCTTGCTACACGACCAGACACGGTGTGTGTTATCTCCGCAGAGGATTTAGTTTTAACTTTTTACACGATGCTTTCATTACTAAATTTGTATGCGACTGAAATACCTACAAAGTCATGTTCGCACTCCAAATCGGGAGATCTCAAAGTTCTCAAAGTTCGCCCGTTTCGGAGATCGGGACATGCGCAGTACGAGTCTATTCAATAACGAAGCTTCGCCATAGTCTTTGGTGTAGTCGCTCTATGTGTGTATTATTTCTTTACACTCCGTTTTAAAATGATGATACAAAAGTTTGATTTGACTCTTATAATATTAATTACAATGTCAGTCAAAAATAATTCCCAAACAAAACTTCAAAATGGGTTTTTTTTCTTCAGAAAATCTAACTAACTAACGGTAACACATAGAAGTCACCATGCACTTTTCTTCAAATTTCTCGACAATTCCACTGGAAATTTTAAGCACACGGTGAAAAGATAACCATATGCCATTATTTTATATCGTTTTTTTTTTTTTTTAACCCTTCGCAGTGGTTGATTTCCCCGAGCCAGTAGTGGCGACCAGGATTTTGGTCATGGAAGGGGGAGGGGGGGGGCAAGCAAAGGGAAACATTTTTTTTACGGAGGAAGGGCAGAAGCCTATAAATCGGACAAAATATGTCACTTTACAACATTTTCTAGGGAGAAAGTAAGGAGGAAAAGCGATCTCGTGAAGGAATTCCCCCCCCCCCCCCATGATCACCCTGCCGCCACTGTAGGCCCGCGCAAAATAGTTCTCCCGATCAGGAGGACGAATCGGACTGACTTAACTAATCCTCTTACAAAGAGTGACTCATTACCTGCACCGGCATTGGTGGAATTGTGAAGTTCGTACTCTTCACCCCTGTATTTATTAAAGGTGTAACACGCTCCCAGATGCGTCAGCGTCATTATAAAGTCATCCTCCCCACACGGTTCTTCCTTCCACTGACACTGTAGTGATAAGAATGCAGCAGTTCAAGGTTGATAACTTTTCATACTATTCTATGGCAGTATGGTATGCAGTATGCATACTAAATTATATTCTACGGCAGGGACGAATCCAGAGGAGGGCACCCTGTAAATTTTCTTTAATGTTTGGGAACTTTCCTTCATTTGGGGGCAATTTCTTTGATTTTCGATCAGTTTTATTCAATTTGGGGGAAAATATCTTTCAATGTTTGGGATATCTCTTTCAGTTTTTGTGAATTTCTTTCATTCTTGTGCCATTTTCGAAATTTCCTTCATTTTGGCGGCAATTTTTCTTCAATTTTCGGTCATCTCATCAATCATCGGAAAATGTTGCCAAATTTCACCCCAAGTTCCAATGATTTTTACCAAAATTTCCATCAATTTGTGTCAATAATTTCCCCAATCGAAAGAAAACCTTTCAGAAGGTGTCTTTCTCTCTGCTCCCAGCTGATACAGTTTTAAGACTCTGCACCCTTGTCCCAATACGTTCCATTGATTATGACAAAACTGCTCATAATACGTGTTATCACACCATCCATGGTTTGGTTTGGCTTGGCCCTCTAACATTTTATCCTGGCTCCGCCCCTCTTCTACGGATTTATTTTTCTCTAAACGATACTATCATACTGTGCCATATCAGTGGTTTAAAGCTAAATTGTGACCTAGGGCTGTAGGGGGCTCTTCTCCCCAATGTTTAAAGTTATTGACATGCAACAATGCCTTATCTGTTTGAAATGTACGATTATTAAATATAGCTATGGGACTGAGCCCCCCTCGAAACAGATAGGGGCTCAGGCCTACCCCCGCCGCGTCTACACCATTGTACCATAGGCCTACCATTCGATGGTGGCGGCAATTGCCGTAGTGATGGTCACGATTTATGATATATGATAACGATGAAGGGCTATCATAATAATCACGACGACGACGATGGTGATTAGCAAGAAAATGATGACACATGATTACAGTTATGCCGAAGATAAATTGAATTTCATTACATGATTCGAGACATTCCACATTCCGACATTATACCATTCTATAATTACAATATCATGATGGTGCTGACGAATAACAAAATGACGATTTTGATGATGATATACTCTGAAAATGATGACGACGATGATAACAAAGTGAATTCATTGTGATAGAAATGACGACGGACAACGAAGACGATGATGATGGTGGTTGAAATGACGTCGACGCTGATATAGTTACTGCGTGCGTCAACACTTTTCATGCGCAGAAAAAATTGAACATATCTTGAGCTGAAGAGATGATCATTATTCTGACTTACGGATTGAACGAGATCCTCTAGTTGATGCCCTGTACGGATGGTGAAGTCAGTCATGTTGAAGTCATCGTTATTTTCTTCCACCGAGCTCCAATTGACTGCCGCCAATTTGGCTACAAACTCATCGGAATAAAGATTAGGAAAGATAAGGGTGTAGTTTTCGTCAACGATGCCTGAAAATATTCAAAATGAGAAAAACTGTTTTAATGCATACAGAATTGTGGGAGCGAATCTTGACCTTTGGTCCATTGCCAAGTGAGGTCAAATAGTTTAACACCTAATCCGAAAAAATGACCTGCTGTTATATATATAAGCTGATAAACATAACAAAAATGACGTTTGGTGATCTGTATCTATAACCAGGAACGTTGCACGCGAAGAGGTTAATGGGGGCTGACCGAAGAAGGGACCTGGGTACTTTCTATGTCACTTGAATCTACCTGGTGAAAAGTAAATGGGTTCGCATGCACTTTGAAAAAGGCTGGGGTAAAAAAAATCGGTAATTGTGACGAAAACAGCCATTATTCACGTAATAACACGAAGCATCACACCGGTATGCTTCAAAGTCACATCGTAAATAATGTTTTTGTACAACTGAAATAATGTTAACACGTTCCGTAAAGGGCAGAGCTTGGGCAGTGGCGTAGCCAGAGGGGGAGGGGGTCCCCTCCCGCTCAATATCTTAATCCGTCGGTTCAAATTTTAATCGGTTGGTTCAGATTGGTGCCGTCAGTTCAACAAGCTTTGACATTCCAGGTGCTTATTATGTTTTTTGATTTCAAAAGGGTACTTTCGCAGAAAACGGTTCTTCGGTAATAATGAATTAAACATTTGTGCGATTTTGTTTTTAAATACATGAATTAAAACACTTGAGAGAAAGGGGAGAGAGAGGGAAGAGATGGGGAGGTGGGTGTCGGAGTGCACGTGATATAAAATAAGCTCATTTTAAAAGTTTGACAACATTTACACAAGTTTAGAGTAAATTATTTAAAAAAATTCTTTTAGACAACCCATATTTTTCAAAGAGTGATGTTAAACCTAACCATGTATAAACGTGAACAATAAAACATTATATTTCCACATTATGCGTTTTCATGATTTTGTGTTTTGTATTATAGCTCTCTTTGACATGAATTTTGACTTGTATATTTGCTTTATTTGCTTTATTTATTTGGTTCTTCACAACATATTTACATATAACAATATACAATATATACAGATATACAATTGAGTTTACAAATATTTGAATTGTTGAAATACAGTTATCAACATATAGAAATGTGGATAGTGTAGGATATAATAATATACAATATGTATGTGAAAGGAAGTGTTGCAAAAAAACTCTGGAGAGCTTAACTAAGTACAACACTCCCTGGTTACAAAGTAAGTTAATTTTAGCATAAACTACCCACCCCACCCCTTCGAAGTTACTAGACCTCCCCCCCCAAATTACCAGCCCCTACCAAAAATACAGACCCTATTCCCCACCCATCCCTACCCCTAAGGTTACGGATAGAATATAACAAGTAGTAATAGAGTATTTAGTAATTTTTTACACAATTTTGTCTAATGATTTTCCGAAAGCTGGCAAGAGAATTACAAGTTTGTATGTCACAAGGGATGGAATTCCAAAAATCAATGGCTCGATTACAAGTATTAAATCTAATCAGATTAGTGCGACATGGAGGACAATGAATGTTATTTGATTGACGGGTATTATATGAATAAAAGTCATTGTTTGTCTTAAATAGATTAACTAAAGGAAATGGGAGGTCATTATGTGTTGCACGATAAACAATAGTTGCACGATTGATTTGGATGATGTCAGGCAATTTCAGAAGATTAAGCGACAGAAAAAGCTTGCTGGTACTTTCACGATAATGAGCATTGGTAATATGTCGAATAGCCTGTTTTTGTAAGACAATTAATTTATTTAAAGTGGTTTTAGTTGCACTTGACCAAACACTGCAACAATAAGACAAATGAGGCAAAATAAGAGTTTGATACAAGCACCTAAGAATATTTCTTGGATTATAATATTTTAATTTAGAAAGGATACCAACAGATCTAGAAATTTTGTTACAAATTGAATAAATATAGTCTGACCAGGAAAGATTGGAGTCGATGGTCACCCCTAAAAATTTGGTTGAGGTTACTTTATGGACTATTATACCATTCAAATTGATAGTGACATTCCAATTTTTACTAAGAGTACCAAAAACAATATAATTAGTTTTAGCTGCATTTAAAGAAAGCTTATTAGCACAGAACCAGTCATGATAACATAATAAATCAGAGCAGATAATGTCTTGTAACTCATAAGCGTTACTACCTTGATACAAAATATTTGTGTCATCTGCAAATAAAATTAAAGATGATTTTGAAGACACATTACTTATATCGTTAGTATATCAAATAAATAGAAGTGGTCCTAATATAAAGCCTTGAGGACTCCACACTTAACACGAGAAAGATCAGAACTGCAATTATTATAATACACATACTGATGCCTATTAGAAAGGTAGCTATAAAACCAATCAAGAGCTTTACCTCTTATGCCATAAAATGATAACTTTTTAATAAAATGTGATGATCAATGGTATCAAAGGCCTTAGACAGGTCAAGGAAGATTCCAACTGCTGAATCTTTTTGTTCAAGGGCTTTATATAATTTATTTACTGCAGAGATAAGTGCAGATTCCGTAGAATGACCTGGTCTAAATCCATACTGATCATCAAATAAAATGTTGTGTTTGTCAAGGAAAGCTAGGATACGATTAAACATCAACCTTTCAATAATTTTAGATATACATGGTAAGATAGATATAGGGCGGTAGTTTTCATAAACATGGGGATCATCTTTCTTATAGATGGGGACAACTTTAGCAATTTTTAGTCTGTTAGGAAAAATACCTGTGATGAATGATAAGTTGGAAATGTGAGTTAAAGGTTGAACAATGTGATGAATTACTAACTTGATTATACCAGGTTTGAGGTTATCAGAACCAGCAGACTTATTAGATTTAAGACATGAATAAGCTACTTTAAATACTTCGTTAATTGTTACAGGATTAAGGAACAAAGAACTTAAAATGCTCTTGTTTGGCTCTAAGTACTCATCAAAGGATTTGTTACCATTTATATTGTTAGCAAGAGTAGGGCCTATATTGACAAAAAAGTCATTAAAATTATTGGCAATTGTTTTGGGGTCAGTGACTGGATTGTCTCCACCACTGAATGAGGATACCGAATTACTTGACCTTTTATTTAAAAGTTCATTTATTATACCCCAGGTACTTTTGGCATTATTTTTACAATTGTTAAATTTTTCATTAAAGTAGTTCTTTTTTGAAAAGCGAATAACATGATTTAATTTATTTCTATATTTCTTGTAGTTGGTTTTGTTTTCACTAGATGGATTTCTTAGAAACCTTCTATATAATTTATTTTTAACTTTGATTGATTATTTGACTTCTTATTATGCATTGTGACATACGTTTTTGCCCCTAAAATGTCCCTACCGGGGCTTCGCCTCTGGACCCAACCAGGGGCCCTTAAGCGGACCCCTGAACCCCACGCCGACAAGTCGAGCGCTTTGCGCTTTGATTTTCTGTTTTGTATATGGTGTATTATAGCTCTCTTTGACATGAATTTCAACTTGTATAATACACCTTCTTACTATGCGTTGTGAACATACTTTTTTGTCCTTGAAATGTCAATTTTGCGAGAGCTTACTTTTTTGCCCTTGAAATGTTAATTTTGCGAGAGCTTTCGGGGCGAAGGCCCTTATTCGAGGCCCCCTGGAAACCTTTGGTGTCACTTCAACTACACCACTGAATATCATGTCGGTTTAATTCAATCACCCCCGCCCCTTCCCGCCCCTTATATGCTACGTTACTGGATAGGGTGATTGTCTCAGTGGTTCAGGCGTCCTTAACTGTATCATACAGTCTTGTTGGAACAACATGAATAAATCCTTAGTGAAATGAGATCTTTGACGGAAAGAATTAATAGCAAACTTTTGGTTCATGTCATTCCGTCGTCCAGCTGTCTGGTTTTCTTAACGCGCGTTGCAACAACATCAATACAAAAAAAAACAGGGATTAATAATTTGACGGGAATAATAAAGTAATTAGAGCATAAAGTATTTGTTTGATAAGTTCATAATTATATAGATTGAATCTCCGGTTCTCCGTGGTACAAAGTGTTGACCATGCATTCCACATGTTTCAAATATCAGGCGTTGATTGCTTTTTCTCTGGTTTTGCTTACTTTGGTACATTTTACTATGTCTGTATGTCTACCATTCTAAAACAAACCAAATTCAGAGGTAGTTTTGTCGGTTTGTGTCTAGCGTTTTTAAAATGTGTCGCGGGCTATCGAAAATATGAATAAGAGAAATAACACTGCGGTAGCATGTGTGCGTTTCCCCTATGCAGGTATGCCGTGCTATGAACTGATGGAAGTCTTAGCAACACGATAATAACTGCTTACTATCTAGAGGAAGTTTCACTTCTCAATATAAGTGTTGAACTTCACTAGCACCCTAATTGCATCAAAACAAAACGGTTCTAAATGGCTTACTATCCATTCTTTTCCGACCTGTTGATCATCTTGCAAATATTAAAGATTGTCATCCCTCCATATCTAATAAAGTTGACTGTTAGCCAGTTAGCGAATCTAACAGAACAGAAAAATTTGTCACATTACCTTTTTAGCTTCAAACTTTACGATCTACAATTAATACCTTTAGTATGGCATGGTTCAGTGATTTTTAGAAGATACCAACAACGTTCTTTAAATCCATTAATAGCATTAATGAAGCAAAGTTCTATTCAACAAAAATTTGCGACCGAATTCACAACATGTTACCTGATTACTAAAAATTTTAAGTATGTATGTGTCATTCGTTTTATTACCAATTATTTTAAGTAATTGGGGATAAAACAAATAACAGATTATGAATGTTATTTTATACCCATTTCACTCTCGGTTTATCTTTTGTTTTATCACCAAGTAGTTTTATCAATGATTGATTATTCCCATGCACCAATGATTGATTATTCCCATGCACTCATACATGTACTAAATAGGGCTAACGTATAATAGTCGGTACTATTTTATTACCTTCTTTATTGAAAGTAGACTCCTCATACTTGATGAAATGTTCAGTATAAATTTTGAGGCACAAGCAAAGGCGTATGACAAAACGATTTAAGAATAGTCGTAAGTTTGAATAACAATTAACTATTAGACTTAATCATCCCCGTAATAAGATGCAGTTTACATTTTATAATTGTGCTGTTTATCGGTTTATAAAGCTGTACTACACAATAACAAAGCTGTTTACTCATTAAGCATTCATACAGTCATATTTTTTTTGGTGAAATCAAAAGTGGCGTACATATACTTAGTAAGTAATTCATATAACAATGAATCAAACAAAATGCATAGAAACATTCAGTATCCATTAATGTTCGCGATTCTGTTATACACATGAAATCTTCTGCATCCCAAACTAGGAAATATCAGATTCTTTAAAATATTTCTTCAAAGTGCCTCAACCTTTTTCTTTTAATTGAAAGAATGGACAGTTCACTGTATCTAATCGTCTGTAGCAACCACTTCTGTCGAAACGTTTGCTCTTTTTGTCACAAATTTTCAGGTCACCACTTTTGTCGTAACCACCTTTGTTACAAACATAAGTTTCTTAAATATTTCAGGTCACCTCATAGTATAGGTCGTTTACGGTGCAGTGCAGTCTGGCAGTGCGGCGCGGTGCAGATGCGATGCGCATCGCATCGCAAAAATTATGTCATTCCAACTATCCAATAAGGATACCGGACTGCCGAAAATGGAACTGAAGATACAATTCACCTGCCTCACATGTCTGATCGCAAAATTTATGGAGAGTAAAAAAGAAGAGCCTGACCTAAAATGTGTATGAAGCCAAACTAAGTTCGTGACAAAAGTGGTTGCGACAAAAGTGGTAACCTGGAAATTTGTGATAAAAATGGGCGAACGTTGCGACAAAAGTGGTAACCTCGTTTGTGACAAACGTGGGCGATGTTGTGACACAAATGGTGACCTGTAAATCTATGACAAACATGGGCGATGTTTACAATAAAAGTGGTAACCTCGTTTGCGACAAAAGAAGGCGACGTTGTGACAAAAGTGATGACCAGCTATGGTAGTTGTGACAAAAGTGGTGACCAGCTATGGCAGTTGTGACAAAAGTGGTTGCTACAATCGTCTGTACAATCATTTGCAATGTCTATTTTTCATACATTAAGCAATATTGTTTCACATAATCTTGCTTTAATATTGGGCCCCACAAAAAAAAATGTTTCGGGCCACTTGTTGAGCTCCTGTCTGATTCTGCCTATTGCCACCACATCAATCCCACTGTTTTATCAGTATAGCTTATCTTGCAACATTTATCAGCAATTTCCGTATGATTTTTACCACATATATTTGTTTTTGCTTAGGCTATTAGGGGGTATCTAATCTCAATTTTCTTATTAACATTATCATTTAACATTGCTCAGCAAAGTGATTGGTAGAATCAAAATTTCATAAGGTAGCGAAACCGCCGTAAGCTCATAGAAATTCAGTATTTACCAAGCTTATTTCTTATCAAATGTATGCTGCAAATTACATCATAATTTTGTTTACATGTATCAACCATACAACAACAAAATTGCATATGCGATTCCCCCCGAGACTCTCATAAATTAACTATTTACCAAGGTTATTTCTGATCAAATATAGGCAGATGCTGCAAATGACATATTTTGTATATGTATCAACAGCAGAATTTCATATAGGAGCCCCCGGAAACTCAGAAATTCGGTATTTACCAAAGCTAAACTATAATATAACATAACATGCTTAGCATAAAATAACGTAACGTAACGTATTATAGAATAAAATAAAATAACATAACATAATATAACACAGTATGATATATAATATAGTGTAGTGTGATGCGATGCCCATCGCACCGCACCGCGCCGCACCGTACCGTAGGCGACCTATAATATGCAAATATTTCAATCTCGAAAATGAGCATTCCCTCGTACTGTTGGTCACCATCAAAATACGCCGCAGTCCAATGGCGTAGCTATACATTTCCATATTGGGTGTAGGGTAGGGGTGACTCGGGGCAAGTAATTGAAGTGAACCAACAAAATGTAGTGAAGTGTCAAGCGAAACGACTAACGGGTGGGGTCCATATGCGCGCTTTAGGATCCGGGTCCGTGGCGTCGTCCAGAGGTAAAGTTTCTGCGGGAGTCTATTACCCAAAAATAAACGAACATTTCCTAAAATTTCCTCAAAATCGAAGAAAATTGGCCGAAAATAGAAGATATTTTCCCGAAAATGAACGAAATTTCCCAAAAATTTACCAGAATTCCTTAAAATTCGAAGTAAAGTGCCCGAAATTGAACAAAAATTCCTGATAATTAGAGAAAAAAAATTGCCGGAAAATGAATGAAAATGTTCTTAAATATTTCTAAAAAAGAAGTAAAGTTCCGGATAATTGAACGAGATTTCTTACAAATTAAAGATTAAATTAACTGAATTGACCAGTGTGCCAGTGAAATATTTCCGGTTGTAACTGGGAAATGTTGAGGGTTCTTACCCCTCTGTGCTGAAGTTCGTTACACTGTTAAAAGAACTCTTGAACATTTGAATTATGTCAGCATGTAGTTTTGTTGAGAATTTTCGGGTATATCACACGTAGACTTACAATAATTGAATAAAAGAGAAGAAAGTAAAGACGAAAGAAAGGATAATTAATTTGCTTCGTGTGATCAGTACAAATTTTGGTCACACAATTCTTAATATTCTCTCTATTCACGGGGCCCGTAAAATTGTGAGACCCTTGGGCAACTGCCTACGTATACGGGCATAATGGAAATGGCGGTCTGGCACAACATTTTAACTAAAAGGACCTCCTCATTCAAAATCAATCTTCGCAAAATTCGCCGGCATAATCATTTTTTTTAATCTTTGAAACATCAAAAGTTAGATATATGGATTAAAATCTCTGTGAAAAAATTATAGTCGCTCCGCCCCTGATATACTCCTGAGGTCGAAAATATAGATTACCAGGTATTGTACTTACGACTTCAATAAACAGATCATACGCATCATATCTTATAAAGCACAAAACATAGAATAATAGACCATCGCTGCAAGGACAAGTATATCAAGTTTAAATTGATCTGTAATGATCATTTGCATTCTGAACAGCTGAACACTTGAAAATTATCTTCTGACTGTTTTCTTCCAAGGGCATATCATTGTTTGCAGTTTCATTCAGGCTAAGCATTCATTGTTTGAGTTTATTTTAGTTAAAATTCACATTCCATCATTTTTTATCCATGGCAGAAACCAATTGTTGTTATTTGACTTAATTTTCTTTGAGTCCAGAAAGTTGATTGTTGAATTTCTTTTCGTGGCATGAATTCATTGTTTACCACATTCCATATAAAAGTTTCAGCTATGTTTGACAGACCTTACCCTAAACATCACCACCCTTAATTTCTGTCCTTCCCTTGTACCAATACGTCCCAAATTTAAATCACGTTTTGTTTAGCAATAACACAACCACACATAAGCTTTTAATCCAAACTCAATCACCAGTTCTACAGTTATTCTAAATACAGACAAACTCACCCTAAACGTCCCCACCCCTCTATTTTGGTTCTTTCTCCTGTTCCAATATGTCTCGAATTTTAATCCCGTCTTCCTTAAGCAGTATAAAAAGCACATTTAATCCAAATCTAATCAGTAGTTCTTGAGACTGATATGTTGATGGCAAACAAACAAACAAAGTGCGAAAACATAACCTCCGTCCAACTTTGTCGCGGAAATAAATATATTCTAAATCACCTCTAATGAAATAGTTGTAATGATTTAATCTTCAAATTTAGAAATCTCTAAACCAAAAGAGAAATTTCGCTGAACGGATTTAGCCATTTATTCCTTATTTGCTCAAAATCGAAATGTGGTAAGTTGTTTTTAAACACTTAAAGGACAGTTCAGCTGTTCAGAGGTCAAGCAAGTTCACAAGACATCCAGTCATTTTTGCATAGACTGGTAGATAAGACTGTCAGACATACTGGCATATCCCTTAACGGAATAATGCTGCAAGATATTGAAGCAGTTTCTTCTCATTCTTAACCAGTTTCTTTCTAAGTAAGTTACACTTGCTTGGCCAATGAACTATCCTTTAGATTCCTGACATACTTGGTAGAGTTTGTAATGAATTATATTAAAAAGTTTCGCCTCTTTTTGACTTCCGAAGTCACAAAATAAAATTTGCTTATACCAAAGGTTTGGGGAAAACCACGGTAAGATATCAAAAAAAAAAACATTAAAAAAAATGTAACCTGGGTTTCACGTCGTGTCTATCAGTCTATAAATTTTGAACTTTTTTATGAATTAGGAAATCTTCGTCAATTTTTGAAAGTGATCATCGCAATTAAAAGGTAAGAAAACGCTGAAAAGTCAAGAAGATTCATCCACCTTTACCTTATGAAAAATCTATTTAAGTTAATGCAGCAATCAATTTTTCATTTCAAGCGCACGCCAAAATAAATGACTGATAAAACGACGACACAATGAACCTTGAACATCCCTTAGACTGTTAGACCTGTGCATTTTTTAATAAAGCAATAACTAGAGTATGTAAGTATTAGAATAAAAAAAAAACTCTTAAATCTTAAATAGGAATATACAGGAAACCCATTTTCTTCCAAAAAATTGGGATTCCAGCTTCTATATAAAAGAATACGTGGACATTTTCCATGTTCATATTTAAGAGGATAATGGTGAATTAGTGGGCGTGAACAACATATCCGAGAAACCGGAACAATAAGCAGATAAGCGCCTGATTCTATAGTTTCATTGATGGCAAAAATGACATCAGTATAGATAGTGTCTCCTCGGCGCCACTGGATTTGGAGCAGGAGGGGGTGGAAAAGTAAGGGGGAGGGGGGGGCTGGTACACACAATATTTTCATATAAAGAAAATGGCACAAATTTTATCAAAGTATCCCTTGAAAGTAAAATATTCCCTCTAAGTTGTGACAATTGCTAACGAATTTCATGCAAATTGCCCACCAGTATCACAATTAAAGTGAACAGTGCATATAGCATTATAGGCACGACCCCCTCGCCCCCATATTTCAATCTATCGGTTAAGATAAGTACCTTCGGAATGCCGGTCTCTTACACCAGCAATCATTCATCTGCGTATGATCATGATGATGCAGTGGTGTGGGTTGAGTCAAGTCCAAAGTGTCATCAATAATTATGTAATAAAGTGTTACTTTGACAAGTACTGATGGATCCCCTACACTGCTACACCTGTCTGCATTTGGCCGGACTTCAAAATTTGGTGTATTTTTACCAAAAATCTTGACTTTTACCCGAGACATTTGTAATTTTATTTTTTTGTGTGTGTGAAGAACATTGACTTCCATCCAATAATAAAACAAGTATCTGCAAAGAAATGTCACGTTTGTTTATTAATTCTTGTTTTTATTGGGCGCGCAGGTAGGGCTCCAGTACAGTTATATGTGCCGCCAAAGGCCAAACGGCGTGGGTCCATACACACCTGCTTTGTGAAGCCCCTTCGGGAGGCTGTTTTTGATGCCCCACAAAAAGGCTTCAGGCAATGAAGATTACTGTTTTAAATGGTCACCGGTTTACGGTGAATAAATGAAAAATAACTCATTCTAACATCAAAATCACCTTAGACGATAAGCATTTGAGTTTCCAGTTCTAAACAAGAAGACAGCATATTTTCGTCCGTTGTTGAAAAAGTGAGGAAATTAAAAACAAGTTTATAAATTGATCACAGCCTAACTCTTGATTCTTCAAACCAAACTTTAAAATGAAAATCGGGCAGAATTTCACAAGAGTTAGATCATCTTTTGCGAGAGGAATCTGAGCGTGGCTAAAGATTTATATTGGGGGAAGGGAGGGGGGGAGAGTATTCCTATAATCTCTAAACTCTCACGCAATAAAAGTACATACAGACCTATAAACTTACCGAGATGAACCCCGACGTGTCGTATATCATCATTAGTAAAAGCAGATTCACGATATTTGTTCACATTGCAAATGGTAACGGTCGGGAAATTTAAATAAGTTTCCGTCTTCCTATCCACTTTGGTAGTGTGATGGTTTGCCAAAAAATAGCTGACGAGGGAATAAGCTTGGATACCAAAAACAGTAAAAGAGGCGGTACAAAAACACAACCAAATCAGTCTTCGTAAGATTGATCCTCGCACAAGGTGCTTTACACCATGTAGATCTGTGACCTCAGTCGCCCACCTTTTGAAATAAAATCCTTTAAACAACATCTCGTCGTTCTCTCCTCTGTTAGAACCGATATTTATCAACACTAGGCTATTACTTAAATCCTACACTATTGAATAATTATCCGTTATCAACAAACTGAAATGGTAATATGTAATCAGTCAACTGTCAACTTGTAATCAGCCAACCATAAAAGCTATGAATAAGTATGCTTTCCCTTCTTCAATTCGTCAACACCATCTCGTTGTTCTTTCCTCTGTTAGAACCGATATTCATCAACACTAGGCTGTAATTTAAATCCTACACTATTAAATAATTATCCGTTATCAACAAACTGAAATGGTAATATGTAATCAGTCAACTGTCAACTTTTAACCAGCCAACCATAAAAGCTATGAATAAGTCTTCTATCCCTTCCAAAATTTGAAAAAGATATATCGAGGCTTTGCTTCAAAAATAACTCTCTTCTTTCTGAAGGTAAAAACCTATTAACTCATTGGTTTAATTAGAGAGACAAAGGCACCAACTCGAATCATCGATAACAATCAGTTTATGTTACAACAGAAATAATCACCTTATTCTGTTATCTGCTTATTAGCTTTATTTGTAAGATCACAATTATGCACAAGCGTTGCGTGGTTTTGTCAGAACAGGGAGTTGTTAAGCTGTTAAGAATGCCCATTCGCCATTGACCTTCCAGCCTTCTCAATCTTCAAGCTACGACGAAGTTTGCCTTCATTTGCAATTTAACGGCATTGGCTATTACATCATCGCTCTGCGATAAATGATTACATCCTCACAGTTTCAAGTCGTTGTTATAATTTGACCCATCACTTTTAATATTTGCTTCCAAAGAGATAAGGCAAATTTTGAGTATCATGCATTCATGAGGAAACTATATTAAAATCCTGAAAGCCATTAACATCTATTTAAATATTTTACAGTTGACTTACGTGGTTCGATCGGTGATAAAAAGTTAATGACGTAATAACATTTTTTTCGGTATAATCTACTATTCATGATATTTCGTCTTTATAATTCTAGAAATACTAAATAACACATATGAACCAATGGGCAGCGGAGTAGGGCGGAGGGTCACGTGCCCCCTCCCTCTCCCCGCCCAATTTTTCGCAGATCAACATGGATGAACTGCAATTTGTAGCAATTACTGTTGCAAATGTTAATGAATATTATAACAGATCATGTCCACTGAAAACTGATAATCAGAAGAAAAAATTAATAAATAAAATGTCCCATCTGATTAGGGCGTGACTATTTCTAAAAGAAGTGATCTGGTGAGGTCCACGAGAACTGAAAACGTGAATGATGTTGGCAAAATCTTTGGTTAAATTACTACAAAACGGTACAACGTCGTTTTAACAGTTTAAACTCTAAACTAAAAACGTGAAGTGGCATATGGCCAATTATAGGGCCAATTCCCCCCTCCCCCCCCCCCCTCCCCCTCTTCCCTCTTCTTTATAATTTTTTTGAAGCCAAGTACCATTTTGGTTAACCAATAAAATTAAAAGTAAAACGAATTGATTTTGAAGTGTCGTATTTTATGGCATCTTCCGAAAATCTTCAATTTTTGGGACTTTCCTTCAATTTTCGTAAAATTTTCTTTTATTTTCTTGGTTTAATTTTTGGGAATTCTTTTTCAATTTTTGAGTGGTTTTGTTCAATTTCTAAAAGTTTTTCTTCATTTTTCGGTAAATCTTCAGTTATCGTAAATTTTCCTTCATTTTTATGAAATTTGTTTCATTTTTTGTGAAATTTTCTTCATTATTGGGAAATTATCTTCAGTGTTCGTGAAATTCTGCCAAAGATTATTATATTTCACGAGCCCTCTCTTGCTTTACAAATAGTTTTTGGACCCTGCTATGACCCCGCGGAAAGTTTCCTTCCATTGGGGGAAATTTTCTTTAAATTTCGAGAAGTTTTCTTCCATTTTCGTAAAACGTTCTTTAGTTTCACGAAATTTGCTTCTTATCCGGTGCCATGTCCTGTTGAGGCTTTGGCTGTCATGGTCCTCCAACTACAGAACTAGCTCTATCTTCAGTTGCCCGTAATAAACGCTGTACTTAGTCCTACTCCATCTCTTGATCTCTCCACACTATGTTCTTCGTAGTCTACCTATTTTTTCCTTCTTTCTTTCCTACCATCTAACAGCTGCCTTTGGAACCCTTTCCTCAGATCATATGACCCATGAACTGCATCTTCCTGCTTTTGACTTGGCAGACAATAAGGCTTTCCTCTCATTCTCTCCAGTACCCAAACATTGCTGATCTTGTCTGCAGACTGGCAGAAGAAACCCTTCAGCCCTTAAAATCTTTCTGTACAGCCACATTTCAAACATGTCAAATGCCTGCAGCTTATCTTCCATTTCTAGAGATAAGGTCCAACTTTCAGAGGCATACAGTAGGGTGGAGAGGACATAAGTCCTGTCCATTCTCTTTCTTATCCGCTTGTGGATAGTTTAACAATTTAAGCCTCATGCTCGCCAAAACATTTCTCATACTAAAGAAAGCGCTTCTTGTGATTTCAGTGTCACATTTCCCATCGTCGGTAATCTACTGTCCCAGATACTTAAACTTGTTTTCACTTGCTCTAATTTCTGCCCATCTACGTACAGACGTATAGCTGTATATGTTACCACTTTTTCTTCAGTTGACCTATTCACTACCATAACTTTCGTTTTCTTCACATTCATTTTTAGCCCCAACCTTTCGCTACGAATCTTGACCTTATCAACTATTTTTGCAGGTGCTCTCTGCTAGAAAAGCTGTGTCATCTGCATACCTCAAGTTAGTTATGTTTCACTCTCTGCTAGTAAAGCTGTGTCATCTGCATACCTGAAGCTAGTTATGTTTCACTCTCTGCTAGTTCAGCTGTGTCATCTGCATACCTGAAGTTAGTTATGTTTCACTCTCTGCTAGTTAAGCTGTATCATCAGCATACCTCAAGTTAGTTATGTTTCACTCTCTGTTAGTTAAGCTGTGTCATCTGCATGCCTCAAGTTAGCTATGTTTCACTCTCTGCTAGTAAAGCTGTGTCATCTGCATACCTCAAGTTAGTTATGTTTCACTCTCTGCTAGTAAAGCTGTGTCATCTGCATACCTCAAGGTAGTTATGTTTCACTCTTTGCTAGTAAAGCTGTGTCATCTGCATACCTCAAATTAGTTATGTTTCACTCTCTGCTAGTAAAGCTGTGTCATCTGCATACCTCAAATTAGTTATGTTTCACTCTCTGCTAGTTCAGCTGTGTCATCTGCATACCTCAAGTTAGTTATGCTTCACTCTCTGCTAGTTAAGCTGTGTCATTTGCATACCTCAAGTTAGCTATGTTTCACTTTCTGCTAGTAAAGCTGTATCATCTGCATACCTCAAGTTAGTTATGTTTCACTCTCTGCTAGTAAAGCTGTGTCATCTGCATACCTCAAGGTAGTTATGTTTCACTCTTTGCTAGTAAAGCTGTGTCATCTGCATACCTCAAGTTAGTTATGTTTCACTCTCTGCTAGTAAAGCTGTGTCATCTGCATACCTCAAATTAGTTATGTTTCACTCTCTGCCAGTAAAGTTGTGTCATCTGCATACCTCAAGTTAGTTATGTTTCTCTCTCTGCTAGTTAAGCTGTGTCATCTGCATACTTGAAGTTAGTTATGTTTCACTCTCTGCTAGTTAAGCTGTGTCATCTGCATACCTGAAGTTACTTATGTTTCATTCTCTGCTAGTAAAGTTGTGTCATCTGCATACCTGAAGTTAGTTATGTTTCACTCTCTGCTAGTAAAGTTGTGTCATCTGCATACCTGAAGCTAGTTATGTTTCACTCTCTGCTAGTTCAGCTGTGTCATCTGCATACCTGAAGTTAGTTATGTTTCACTCTCTGCTAGTTAAGCTGTATCATCAGCATACCTCAAGTTAGTTATGTTTCACTCTCTGTTAGTTAAGCTGTGTCATCTGCATGCCTCAAGTTAGCTATGTTTCACTCTCTGCTAGTTAAGCTGTGTCATCTGCATACCTCAAGTTAGTTATATTTCACTCTCTGCTAGTTAAGCTGTGTCATCTGCATACCTCAACTTATTTATGTTTCACTCTCTGCTAGTAAAGCTGTGCCATCTGCATACCTGAAGTTAGTTATGTTTCACTCTCTGCTAGAAAAGCTGTGTCATCTGCATACCTCAAGTTAGTTATGTTTCGGCCACCAATGGTAACACCTTTCAGGTTATCAATGTCCCTAAATATATTTTCTGTGTATAGATTAAATATAGCTTGTGGTACAGAATACAACCTTGGCAAACTCCTCTTTTAATGGGAAATTCTCCACATATTTGTTTACGTTGCAAACGGTAGGCTGCCGAAAATTCTAAATAAGTTTCTGTCTTCCTATCCAATTTGGTAGTGTGATGGTTTGCCAAAAAATCTCAGACTAAAAAGTAAGCTTGAACACCAAAAACAGTAAAAGAGGCGGTACAAAAACACAACCAAATCAGTCTTCGTAAGATTTGATCTTCGCACAAGGTGCTTTACACCATGTAGATCTGTGACCTCAGTCGCCCACCGCTTGAAATAAAATTCTTTAAAAAACATCTCGTTCTTTCTACAGTTAAAACCGATCATCATCAAAACTAACTTAAATCAAACACTTTTAGTGCATTAAGTAACTATTCGTTATCTGCAAATTGTAATATGTAATCATTCAAATGTTCACAGGTAATCAGACAAACATAAAAGCTATAAATAAGTCTTCTCTCTCTCTCTCTTTCTTCAATTCAAAAAAGTTTTATCGCTTTTGGTACTCTATTTCTCCTGACATCAAAAAACTATCATCTCATTGGACTGTTGGAATAATATCAGAAAGGCAAATTTGGAATTCATCGACTCGAACTTTTGATAACAATCAGTTTATGTTACAACAGAAATTCTGTCCTTAGCTTTATTTGTAAAATCACAATATTGCAGAAGCGTTTTGTGTCTGAATGTCCATTCCTCATCTTCAAGTTAGAACAAAGTTTGCCTTCATTTGCATTTAACCCGCCATTACGACGACGACGACGACGACGACGAGTGAACACACAATTACAATGACGGGGTCGTCGCCTGCGTATTCGGTTATGATAGTAACAATGCTATCACGAAACGCTTAATACGACCCGGACGAGAACACAGGTACGATGTACGGACAGACATAACATTGACAACCAAGTCCATGTCCACGGCCTTTGATAACCAGTTGTGGTGCACTGGCGTGTCTACCCAACCCAGGCTTGAACCCAGAACCTCGTGGTCTGTAGACATGTATGATAATCGCAACACCACAGTAGGTAGATAGAACGGTATTGCATCATCGCTTTGTTTATATTGCGACAAATGTTTATATCCTCGCAGTTTTAAGTCGTGATTATACCATGGAATTACTATCTGAAATGTTTATATATACTCATTGAGTTTTACCCTCTTTTTATATCTTCTTAAACTGTTAAAAGAGATAACTAAAGGTAAATTTTGACGCTGCATGCCGATTAAAATTGTTTATGGTTCAGACCTGTCAGAAACAGCTTTAAGAGACAAAGAGAACAGTAATTAACGGCAATATCCAAATCAAAAGAAACTTAGTATTCCTGTGTACCTCCGTGATGCTTTAAACAACAACCATAAATGAAAGGAATAATCCCGTAGATTTCCATTTGCATGGTGTGATAGCGAAATATTAAAAGAAACAAATTGGTAATAAAACCATGTAAACGACTTATTCCGTTTAAAAGTGCACTAAGATTTCACCCATCTGCCCATGATGCATAACCAGTGCAGTATATAGTGTTGTTATATTTGCACTTCCAAGACATTTCTTATATATCTATATACAAATATATATTCATTTTCTCTTCTTAAGAATATTATAGGTACATATTCTTGTAAACTGCATGTTCAATAATTAACCAAATAATTGTATTTTGGAAAATAAATACGTAATTAATTTTCAAAGAAACACATAAGAATTGTCTTGGAGATAAAGCTATGAC
>JAIGNY010000416.1:970000-990000 GCA_020152595.1 Chiridota heheva | reverse complement strand
ACATGAATTAACACGATAGACATTTGCGTAACAATTGGGCATTGGAAGTTTATGTTGTATCAATTGTCACGTACGGCATGTACGGGGTCACGTATTGTATCGATCTGTTTAATTGCTAGTCCTTAGATTTTATTTTAACACATTTACCTTAAATGCATCTTTATCTGATTTCACTTTACCTCGGAATCAAAATCATGAATCCGTGATGGATTGAGGGGGAATCCGTGATCGATTGAGGGGGAATCCGATCATGTCCCCACCCAATGGGATAAAATGGAAAACATCATAATTAATCCCAAAAGAATACACATCAGATGTGGGGTAGCCGGGTAAATATATTGAGAATTTGTGTAAATTGAGCAAATCTTACCCAAAGTTGTCTTATGCGTCACTGCCAGCCATTAACCAAGGGTATCTCCCGTCCCCGAGATTCCCCTCTGTTGGAGTACATAAGGTATATTAAGCTGTTGAAGCTTTTTGCCAAGGCGTTTTCCCCCTGCCCCATACAGTGGTCAAAGAAAAATAGGGACTGACCATTTAGAATGCAATCTTTTGCATCCATCAGCTGTGTTTTTTCTTTCTTTTTTCTTTTTTTAATGATTTCGAAAGCAATAACCACCATCTGCTCAGTGCTCACTACCTTAAAGATAAATTATCGTGTAAACATATAGCGGTATATAAACAATACAATCCAACGTTTGTGATTGGCCGCCACGGAAGTGACGTTACACGAGACGAGTAAATGAATGTTAATTAATTAATTAATTAGTTAATCAGTCACATTTTTCTCCTTTCTTCTGAGACGAGTTTCCCGCCAACATGTCTTTCTAAATGATTTATATTTATTCAAATTGCGGCAGGATATTTAAGAAAATCCGACATCAGTAAGTCTGTTTTTGTTACATGATGATGTTCAAAGAAATTTAAAACAACTTTGCAAGTTTGCAGACCAAATAGAAAGAAACATGTTAAACAAAGTAAGAGCCATATGATTCTCCTGGCATACGATTTCCGAACAAGGTGTTTGACTCCATGTAAATCGCTTATATCCCGCGCCCAGGATTGGAAATACCAAGTCTTATGAAAAAACATTTTGTTCGATAAAAATGAATGTAATTATTAATATTTTTCCGAAAGACTTAGATAATCGACGATTGATGGATCACACAGCCTATAAGACGTTGGTACAAAATGCTATCAAAACGCTTGAAAGTCACAGGTTACGCATTCGACAACCAAGTCTTTTTTATAACCAGTTAAACAGAACCCCAAAATGATAACAGTAAGATAAATTGAAAGTCACTTGCATTCCTCTTTTATAAACAGAGCCCCAAAATACAGTAAACATTCTTAACGCACTGAAAGTCACTTGCATTCCTCTTTTTATAAACACAACCCCAAAACACAGTAAACATTCTTAACGGATTTCATCGATCATCATTATGTTTGTCAAATATTATACTCCTGAATCCAAAACAGAGATCTCTCTAATGAAATATCTAAACGTGCATGCAGGTTTGTAAAATGAAACCCAAAATTACTTAAAGTATTGAAGCTGTGAAGTCATGGAAATGACATTATTATTTGAATCTCAAAAGTTGTCCTTACTTTTTGATAAATACGTAATTATTTTCCAAAACATTCATTATTCTTTCGGATATAAAATATTTCTTTAGAATTGACCCCGAGATATAAATATTATCTCGATGGTTTTGCTGACAAGAGGCCGCAAGCAAATTTTTCACTTTGATACTTTAAGTCACTTCAGTCATAATGTTCTGATGGTTATTTGCTGACGGCGACGACGCTCTAAGAAGTTAAAGCTGGCAGTTTTGCATTACAGAATTCTTAATCCGCAATCAATTTTCGCAAAAAGCTTTCGAAAAAAGCATGATTTAGATATAAAACAAGTAGGCTGTAAATCTCAATCGCAAGAAAGATAATTTACTATGTTGTATGTTGTTTCTTACTGATCCTCTTCAAAGCAATTCACTTCAATATGTGTGACTTTGAACGAAACAAACATTGTTAGATGGCAGTCGTTTCATTTAAGGTTGGAGGACTACCCCGATCATGTGCCTTGAAGATTAATCATTTACACTTTAGGATCAGTAGCGTATTCAGTGGGGATCAGCGAAATTATGTATGTAAAATGAAAGTGGCGGGATGTATCAGTATGTACAATATGCTATATCTACATCTATCTACATCTAGTCAGTCGGTCGGTCGGCCGGTCGGTCGGTCGGCCGGTCGGTCGGTCGGTCGGTTGGTCGGTTGGTCGGTCAGTCGGTTGGTCCGTCGATAGATAGATAGATAGATATACAGATAGATAGATAGATAGATAAATAGATAGATAGATAGATAGATAGATAGATAGATAGATAGATAGACAGACAGACAGACAGACAGACAGACAGACAGACAGACAGACAGACAGACAGACAGACAGACAGACAGACAGACAGACAGACAGACAGACAGACAGACAGACAGACAGACAGACAGACAGACCGATCGATCGATCGATCGATCGATAGATAGATAGATAGATAGGATAGATAGATAGATAGATAGATAGATAGATAGGATAGGATTGGATCCGATAGATAGATAGATAGATAGATAGATAGATAGATAGATAGATAGATAGATAGATAGATAGATAGATAGATAGATAGATAGATAGATAGATAGATAGATAGATAGATAGATAGATAGATAGATAGATAGATGATAGATAGATAGATGGATGGATAGATAGATAGATAGATAGATAGATAGATAGATAGATAGATAGATAGATAGATAGGATGGATGATAGATAGATAGGTAGGTAGATAGATAGATAGATAGATAGATAGATAGATAGATAGATAGATAGATAGATAGATAGATAGATAGATAGATAGATAGATAGATAGATAGATAGATAGATAGATAGATAGATAGATAGATAGATAGATAGATAGATAGATAGATAGATAGATAGATAGATAGATAGATAGATAGATAGATAGATAGATAGATAGATAGATAGATAGATAGATAGATAGATAGATAGATAGATAGATAGATAGATAGATAGATAGATAGATAGATAGATAGATAGATAGATAGATAGATAGATAGTCTGTACAAACCTTTAACTTGACGCGACAATGTTTTTCTTATCAATAGTATATTTGAATGTATACTGCGGGAGTCAGGAAGTGGAGATTAACCCACTGATCCCTTATGTTCCTAGCTTACTCAACCCTATCTTCCCGTGGAAATAATCTATTTTCATTTCATCGCTATACTTTTTCCACAAAAATCATTTTCTGATTCGATGGTTTATAACATTTAAGAATTATAAATAATCTACCATTTTCCGATTTCTAATCGCAAAATTTTCGAAAAGTAAAAACTTTATAATTGTTTTGGTATTTCCGAAAACTAAATGAACAACAGTGAGCAGTTAGCTCATTTTCGGACTTTATCCTCAAAATGTCCGGGGATGCTAGTGTGTGTATAGGGGCCACTAAATAAGCTGCTAAGATATGATTTCATGATTCTATGGCATGTATGTTTCAATCACATACGATGTCATCTCCCCTCCATCTGCCCCCTCCCCCCTAACACACACACACTAATATTTCCATGTCTCCTACAGCTCTGTATGCTACATACCAGCGACGTCACTACTGGTAGTTTTTGTATTGGCTTGTCAGTGTGTGTAAATATGCGCTGCCAATCAGAAACGTTTAATTATATTGCATATAGCACCTGACCAGCTAACGTCTGGGCGTAGTTGATCCAAATTTCCCTCTTGTCTGGTTGTATACATTTGCGACATTTGCTGTTTAAAAGCAGTCCAAAATCTTCCTGTATATTTCCCCTCCAAATGACTTTCTGGTTGTCCTTTGCAAATATTCAAAATATATTTGACCTGATCAAGAGATCAACACTTTTTTGTTTTATATTTTTCAATATTTCATGAATTTCATCTACTCTCAAACTATTCCTCCATTAATACCGATGACTCCAAGGAAGGCGACAAGACAGCTGCTACTGCCGTCATCCAATACACCACCCTCAGTAGCAGGCTTTCCAACCACTCGTTCATCTTCTCTGCCGAGGCGAAGGCCATCCTCTTCCCCCTCAACTTTATTGAGTACTCTCCGCTCAGCCACTTTGCCTTTTCCCCTGACTCCAAGGCTGTCCTTACTCTTTACTCAATCTTAAATTGGATAACCCCACATTCCATCTCCTCCTCCGTAAACTCCCCCCCCCAACCCCTTACCCCTTTCTGCAGGAAAAGTATTAATTTCTTTGGATACCCAGCCGTGTTGGCATCCCTGGCAATAAGAGAGCTGATGCAACCGTTAAGCTTGCCCTCAACTTCCCCTCTACTTCCCTTCCCAAAAACCCTTTCTGACATCAAACCGCTTATCACTTCCCTTGTTCGTGACCGCTGGCAAACCTCATGGGACTCCCAAATTGATAGCAAACTTTACGTCATCCAGCCCACCATTCCGATCAAATCTACCATTCACAATCTCTCCCGTGCCGACAACGTCCACATTACCCGCCTTATAATAGGTCACACCCACCTCACTCACTCCCACCTCCTTATTGGCTCACCCACTCCTCTGTAACAATTGTCATTGCACCCTCACAGTCCATCACGTCCTCCTTGCTTGCCCCTGTACAACCTTCCCAGAGCTTCCCTCGCTCCCAACAACTCAATAGCCGAGCTCTTCCAGAAAACCCTCTGATAAAATCATCTCCTTTCTTCATCATGCTTCCCTTTACAACCATATTTAGTCCTCCTCTCCCACCCCTCCTCTACTTTCGCCCCTTTTTTCACCCATGCACTTCCTCTCTCGATCCCAGCTTTCCGACTTTTAGTTCCCGCGTGTTTCTCTCAATCTCCCCCTATTTTCTTTTCTTCCTACCTCTGGAATGATCTAACCTCTCAGGCACAATTTGAACCTCGCTGTCGTGGTGCCTTTAGGCCCTCATAAAACAAACTATGTTTGACGTAAGTCCTCTGAATTCAAAAGAGTGATCTCACTCACGGACTTTATTATACATTTTTAAATTGTTTGATTGAAAAAGAATCAACATTTCTTCATTTACTCACCTTTTTCATTTCCATTAATTTAATTATCTGTAAAAGTTGGTTTAAGTCACACAATATACACAAGACGTTTAAGGGACATATGGGTAAATCTTTTAATACTAAATCACTCGGTAAATAAAATCAAGTGACAGGCAGATAAAAGGCAGGTTAGCTCAGTCGGCTGAGCGTACGACTGAAACTCAGGTTCGAATCCAACGGCGATTTAACCAGCAATTTTCCACAGATATGCAGAACGATATACGCTGACATCAGGCGCGTAGGTTTGTCTTTTGCATCACACCTTCCAGCCTTCTCATCCACCTTTGTTAAAAGTGGCCAATGATTGAGGTGGCGCTCACCGTCCTTCGGAGGGGACGTAAAGCCGTCGGTTCCGGTGATAGGAGTTTCACCCCCTGCCTGGTTCTCTGAACACTTCTCGAAAAGAGCAGGGTGTTAATGATGCATGGGCAGGTGAAATTAATTCGAAAACTTTATATTAGGCCTATTTCTGTCTGGAAATTTTGAAAAATTGAAGTTCTTCTAAAACCATGAACTACCGTTTGTCAAATTTGCAGCATCTATCAAATTCTTTTCTTATAATGTTATAGCACTAATTACCCGTACAATTGCTATTTTAAGTACGGCTTATACCTAGGTCTACAAGCGGCATTAATGAGGCGCATCTTTACACGAAATGTTGAAAAAATATGTAATTTATTTTAAAATTCCCACCAACGGCACCCCACCACCGGCATCCCACCTGAAAGTGAAGGAGCATCTCCATTCGTCCCTTAAATGTTTCGGGTCTGATTTATATAGCAAAGAATTCTTACCTAAGTAACCACCGATGTAAATCAGATCTTTCGTGGTTAGCTTTGAAAGTCTATACTTGTTGATACTACAAATCGATACAGAAGGAAACCCAAGTACATTGCTGTATGTTATATCGGATTTCGTCAAGTGATGATATTGAGTATAATCCTTAACCAGATTCCAAGTTTGAAGAAAAAAGATTATTAAACACACGAGCACAACAACACCCCAAGTGAACCTCCGTAAATATGAACCTTTTCCAAATACGTGCTTGAGACCGTGGATATCGGTGACATCACGTGACCAAATGGGAAAATATAAGAAAGATCCGCAATGATGTGTTTTTGGTTCCTCACCGCACACTCTATCAATCGGATCTTTTTCAATTGGATCCCATGTTAGCACGGGTTGGTAACTTGACTTGTCTACCGTAACATTCTCCATAGCTCATCAGTAAGTTATCACTATAACATAGTTAACTACAATGATACATGATCTTCTAAAAGTTCTTTTACAAAATTGACTCTTGAAATCACAGTCATTTAAAAAAGTACTTTGCTGTCTGATTGAAAATTGATGATAAAAATGGAAAATGTATCGGTAATCAGGCTGTGTTGAATCACATGCTTGAAAATGCTTGACAATGCTTGAAATTAAATGTCAACAGATATTTCAACAGCAATGAATCTCCGATAGGCAGATACGAAGAAGATCGAACTGTACTTCACGAAGACAAACATCACACACATAATGCTTACAGTCTGAAAGTGCAGACAGGCCAAAGAAATAAGTTTTTCGACAGTGTTTACTGTTCACGAAGATGTTGATTAGCCTTTCTGCCGCCATGATCGTCGTGATCATATCCTTTAACCATCATGTAAACACGTTCAAGTGACTCAGCTTCTAACGGACGGACGGAGAGTTTGGAAAGACGTGATTTTATCCTCGAAAGAATGATTTGTGGAACATGAAAGTGCTTGCTATATAAGCTAAAGAAAAGGTAACGGATAACTCACATTAAGTGTGCAAGCTCTTTCCTTTCAGTATTCTATCATAGGGGCATTAATAATATGCCCAACGTGCTTCAAATAGAGGCATCATATTACACTCGCACGTGTTGGCAATGCAATTAGATCGTAGCTGTGTCAGGCCAGGCAAATAATGATATCATATTAGGTTACCCTTGCTCTGGCGAAGCGTGTGATGTGCAACCGTCGATTTTGGCCAAAATCGGCGCTTGTAGTGCATACTAAACGCAAAGCGGAGGTACATCTCATGAATTTAACTATAAAGTTAACAAATTATCCTTAATAAATCAACCATGTACTGACGAAAAACCACCATCAGGTAAATGGCTATCAAAATCTATTTAACTATTTATGAGTATAAAACCACTGATGAATTGAGTATAGGCTAGAATGCTAGAACACTGTAAAAAATAATTGTTACAATACAATTTCTGTACCGCAAATACAAATTTTGCTTGTTTTTAACGAAATAAATCTGTTAATGAGTGAAGTTCTGTTCATTTATACAAATTTAATGTGTAAATTAACGAGGACATTATATAAAACCATTGTCTTCTTGTTTTTAAACATGAATTAAGCTGTTCGATAACAGGTCAGGCTCGATCAAAAGTAAGTTGCTTCATGTATTAGACTGTGTTTTGTCTTGCGTGATCTTTGTTTGAACAAAACATTATTTATTTTATGATATATAAGTCTATATAATAGTCTTAGCATAGCGGATACATTTTTGTTTTAACATAACTACATAAACAATTTTAAAATAACGGACTTAAAAGTGTACCGATAGCGCTGAACATAATTGTTAAGGAAATACCAGTATCAGATCTTCAAAGTTTCTTATCTCAATGATGTCATTCTCGCGGTCGACGAGTCCACGTATACCGTGTACGGGCTCAGTACAGGTTTGCCACGTTAGAGGGGGAAACTTTATCATTACAGTCAGACAGTCAATGGGATATTTTTTAATGAATAATTTGTGTCGGCGAGGGCCAGTCAGCGAAAATTAATGGTACTCATATATCAGTATATGTTGGAAACTATTATCTAATACACAATATATTTGAAGAAATATCAATTCTGTCCAGTATTTGTTGAAAAATTACAAAAAAATGTGTTTTTCTCTCATTGACTGCAATGATAACTGACTGTTTTCCCTTTAGACTGAAGTTTGAAATCGTCTAAAAACCATTGTTACGTCGCCGCGCACCACAACATTCCCGGATGTCCGACCTTGAGAATGAGTGTTACTATTAGAACTCTGTTACTAGGCTGCATTGATGTTAGGGCAAATCTGCGTCTAGAAATTTAGCTTTACTTTCCAGAAAAGGCGAGTATAAGTTTTAGTTGTATAAACGGCAGTACATGTGTACTATACTACACACTAAATATGTCAAGAATATTGCTTTTTTAGCTGCCAATATTTTTATCCTTCCCCTGTATCAATGTGACATTTTTTTACTATTGTTTTTAGCTTTTGATTTATTCGTTAGCTTTTAGTGATGGCATATCATGCAGGTCACATGTCGTTCATCTACCTACTGTGGTGTAGCGATTATCATACATGTCTACAGACCACAAGGTCCTGGGTTCAAGCCTGGGTTGGGTAGACACGCTAGTGCACCACAACTGGTTATCAAAGGCCGTGGACATTGACTTGGTTGTCGATGTTATGTCTGTCCGTATTTCGTGCCTGTGTTCTCGTCCGGGTCGTATTAAGCGTTTCGTGATAGCATTGTTTCTATTATAACCGATTACGCAGGTGACGACCCCGTCATTGTAATTGTGTGTTCACTCGTCGTCGTCGTGCATGATACAGGCTACATAGGCATACATATTACATATAGCCGGCAATACGTACGTACGTACGCGTACGGACGAAAGCACTGAAAATTAAGTGAGGTTTAAAGGTTGTATGCATATTCATGAAGGAATTCTGCACCTGCATACCTGGATTGCAGAGTTGGCGTTTAGATATTCATGTTGACAAGATGATTGGTTGGAAAAGTGATATGAATATTTATATCTGTAAGGGTTTTTTTTCAATGTTGATTGCCATATGGCTTCATTGCCTTGATGCTTGAGTGAGGAAGACAAATTGTATAAATTTTTCTGAAATGATAAAAGTACCAACACCTAGTACTTAAAAAGACTTCCTGATTTCTTACCAATTATGATTTGTTTTTGTTTTTTACATTTTCAAGCATATTTATTATGCACATAATTAATGAGATAAGAATAAGGAAATACATTAACAATTATGATTTAGCACAATAACTTGAGATTGGGTTGATGAACAGATTCAAGATTTGGCTCAGCTGACCAAAAACATTTGTAACTTTATTTGTATATTAAATGATCATTAAATCAAGATTAGATCTGGGCATTCCAAACTTTGTTAACCCAGATCCAAGCCAGATCTGGAATTTTTGTAAGGGTTGGTTGGACAAAATAATCAAAAATGACCTTTGAATTAAAAGCAAGTGCTACTGACAACCATATGAATAAATGCAATTAGGATAATTTTAGACCACCAATTATCTACCCTGTCAGCCTGTTATGATCATATCTTTTCACAGCTCCAAACCCATTCTTGGACCGTAAAAATCTTGTATATTGATAGTACTCTGATTATATACCCACACCAGTGACGTGTGGTGAAAGGGGGGGGGGGGGGACGCCTGGTCCCCCAAATGAAATTTTGGCCACCTAAATAAAATGCGGGCCCCAAACAAAATATATGTCCCAAATTGTTAAAGAAAAAAAAAATCACAAACGTTTCCTTCAAGACTTTATGATTATTCAAATTTAATATCAAATTCTGCCTAACTTTGGTCCTAAATGCCCCGATTTTATTGCATACTGTTCTTAAAGTTTCTAATTGTTTCTTATTAATCTTAATCTAATTTTCAAATCAAAAATAGGCCGCCGTCACTAGCAATTTTCGGACCAATCATTTTTTTTTTTTCAGTTCGGGTGCAGAGTATGGAGAATCGCCCTTTCATGTATATCTTCTTAAATTAAGTTGAGGGTTCCCGTAAAATTATAAATCCCAGTAGTATCATCTCATTACAAGCCTTTTTTACATATGTATATAAGCCTACTGGTGAGCTTATAGGCCTACTGGTGGGCCAACCTGCATGCTATTTGGGGGCCTGACGAACAAAATGAAGAGTAGGCCCAAAATAAGATCCATTAGCTATGATTTAGAGGGAAAATTACTTTCAAGGGGTACTTTTATAATGCTTCTGTCATTATTTTCAAAATGCAAATTTCTTAAAACGTCTTCCAAATGCGCTGAAGTTAGATTATTTTAGATTCTCAAAAGGGTTCAAATGCACCAGTTTCCGGGGCATCTTCCCTCTGGACCCTACAATTTTTGCCATCAATTGACCCACCAATGAAAATTTCTTAAAAAGTTATGTTTCACTACTCCTTCAAATGGGCTGAAGTTAGATCATTTTAGACCCTTAAAAGGGTTAAAATACACCAGCTTTCGAAGGCTTCGCCTCCTGGGTCCCCTACCAGGAATTTCGCTTCTTTAAGCATGCCAACGGCCCCCTTCCCCCCTCCCCCCCCCATTCCCAGGTATAGTAAGGATGTAAGTAATTAACAATAAAAAGGAATGATTCAAAACAAATCAATAGTTCATGATGCATTTACGTTTAAGTGGTTTGTCTAAAGGGATTTACGGCTTTATACGTCAGTTGAAAGGGAATTCCAGGAAACAATTACACGGTTGCGTGAATTAAATCTTATATTGTTGGTGCGACAGGGAACGCAATGGATGTTGTTTGATTGACGGGTGTTATAGTTGAGGGTATTATAGTTGAGCGTGTCTTTGTTTGTCCATAAACATGTTTATCAAAAGGTGGCGGAAGATTATCGTTAGTAGCTCAGTAAGCAATGGTAGCAAGATTGACGCTAATGAGATCTGGTAATTTAAAGTTAAGATTCAAAATTAAATTACTAGCACTGTCACGATAGCAAGCAATGGTGGTATGTCGTATGGCCCGTTTTGTAACTGATTTATTTAAGAGTGATTTAGTTGCACTCATTGCAACAGTAAGATAAATGAGGTAAAATAAGTGTTTGATACAACGACCTTAAAATCATTCGTAGAATAAAATGTTTCCATTTGACAAGATACCAGCACCTCTTGAAATCTTATTGGAGATTGAATAATTATGATCGGACCAAGAAACATTTGAATCAAATTAGACCCACAAGAATTTTGTGGTATCTACTTTACTAATTTGAATGCTATTAAGTGGATAGTGATGTGACTAGGTGGTCCAAATTATTTTGACTTTTAAGAGACAACTTGTTTGCAGGGAACCATTCATAAAATTTAGATAGATCAGATCAAACAGTAGATTTTAACTCCTGTGTATCATTACCCTGATAAAAAAAATATTAGTGTCATCCGCAAATAAAATCAGTGATGACTCTGTAAACACGTTGCTTATATCATTGGTATATATCAAAAGAAAATGGACCTAATATCGAACCTTGTGCAACTTCACATTTAACATTATAAATATTAGAGCTACAATTTTTATAATATAGGAACTGATGCCTATTACAAAAATAACTATGAAACCACGCAAGTTTATTACCTCTTATGCCATAGAACAATATCTTATTCGAAAGGATTTGATGATCAATTGTTTCGAAGGCCTTTGAAAGATCTAAAAAGACACCAACTGTTGAATCCTTCTTGAGCTTTGTATAATTTTATTTATTGGGAAGGAGAGGGGGCTGAAGCTTTATTTCTCCAAGGACCTCGACCCCCATCCCCACTCAGAAACCTCGTTTTTGGCATGGTTTCTTGGGCATGTTTGGCGCTTTGGGCATTTTTTTTCTCTTTTTTTTTTTAAAGCAGAATGAACAAGTGACATTCTTGCTGACCTTCTTTCGGATGAAGTCTTTCCAACTCGATTGGTGTTTTTGACCACTCATGCTTGCCATCATGGGCGTAGGAGCCCAAGTTGATTTGATTTTTTGGGGGGATGGGGGGGGGGGGGCTGTAACGACTTGCCCGAAAAATATAACCCCCAATTTTCAACATGTTAATGTACATATCATAATAGTAGTGGCGTAACTAGGGTTCTGCGGGCCGGGGGCGAGAGGGATACTGCGGGCCCCTTGGTATAAAGTGGGTAAAATTATTATAAAAACAACAACTACGCTACGCGCCACCTTGGTTGGCGCGTAGCGTATGAAGGAAATTTTGGAAAAATGCCTCCCAGACTGCAGGAAATGGCTTTAAAAATCGAAAAAAAGTTAAATATTTTCCCTTGATTTTATAAGTGTTGCTCAAATTGTTCTTAATTTACAAAAATGGAGTAAAAATGTGTTTACATGCTGATTTTGGCCCAGACAATACTTTTTCAACTCATGGGAACCAAAGGTGCAGGAGTCGGACTCTACATATTTTTTCGGGGCCTGCACCTTTTGATAACTTCAGCGTGATCTCCGTTGTCTTAAAAACTTCTAATTGTTAAACTTCATTTTCACTAAATTGATCATAAAAACCTTCCTTAAATCGGATGCAATTTAAGTTCGACCTCTCTGCGTTCGATGTTGAAGTAGCAAACTAATTGATATGACTAGGAGCTTTCCAACAAGGGCGAGGGGGCTGCAGTCCCCCTCCCAGTTCCCCCCGCCTCCTACGCCTCTGCTTGCCATCACTTGTACCAGCAGTAGACATGCGTGCACGTACAGCGGTACATATAATTTGTTATGTACGTACAACGGTACAAACACATTTGGTGTCACAGATGCCCGCACGCGTATTTTTTTTTTTTTTTTCAGGAGTTTTTAGGACAATTTGCATTGATATTAGTTGAAAATCCTTCTGAATCAGTCTAATTTTTAAAGGAATAAACGCAAATTGCCCTAAACACTCCTGGGAAAGAAAAAAGTATGCTGTCCGCACTCAGATCCTGCGGTAGCACGCAAATGTTATGTTTAACACAGCTTCGATCAGCTCAAAATGATTATGAGGGTGCTAAGAAGTAATAAAGTCTCCATCAAAATTACATTACCTTTTTTATCAACATAATCGCAGAAATTAGAACATATGACAATATCCTTTAAAGTTATATTATTTAAAGTGGGTATAAATAAGTCTTATAAGGGTTTTTCGTATATGATAAGTGTGTAAATTATTATTGGGGCTAAAACATAGTTTATCCCCTAAATTTTGACTGGGGATAAAGTCCCCTGCTTCCTACGCCCTTGTCATTACTCCTATTGTGCTTATCAAGAAAACCAATTCTACGATTAAACATCAATCTTTCCATTATTTTAGACAAACGAGGTAAAACAGATATAAGGCGATAATTTTCATAAACTTTGGGTTCATCCTTCTTAAACATAGGAATTACTTTAGCAATCTTAAGTTTGTTAGGACATACACCTGTGGCGAACGATAGATTAATAACGTGGGTTTAAAGGTATTATAATAACATGAATGATCAATCTAATTATAGGCCGGGCTTTAAGTTGTCATTATTCTGTGAGTAATTATGTGAGTAATTTTTGAATATTAATGGTCTATGGACATGTAGCAATTTCTATATTGACTGAAAGAGTACTAAGCAGAACAGTTTTGGATCTGAAAAAAACATATTTTGTTTTTGAGTTATCATGGCCGATCAAAGTTTGATCAGTTTTATTTGTGATGCATTACTGGGCGGACATCTTGATGCTAATCTTTAAGCTTCTTTCCTAACTCTATAGTCACTGAAAATAGTGGGAAAGTCTATTCCTGGTAAAATTGTATTGGGGCATGGCAAAAACAAAAGATTTAAACAAGAAAATACTAACTTGGTAGTCACCCTGTAATTCATTACAACATCTTGCATAAAATATGCAAATTGATGCCCGAGATTTGAAAAATATGTCGCTGTAAAATGGTTGATCTTTAACCAATCATAATGCAAAGTTTTACTTCTATGATGGCTTTCAAAAGATTTTAAAGCAATTTAGCTGAAGTTGCCTCTATGCACATCCATATACCTTTAAAAACACACAATATCAAAATAATTTATTGTAGAAGGTGTGATGATGGAGGACATTTCATTTCAGGGTATTCTTTCTTGGTGATATATAATTAATAATTGATATTCATATCAAGTACATTTAAGGTGATGTATCATACGCATGTCCATTTAGCTCAAAAACTTTTTTTTTTGCATTTTAACTTTCTTAAAAGTTTTGCTTCTTGAAGATAACTTTGATAATGCAAATAATCTGCAACTTTCTTGAAGAAATAAAGTAGTGGTTTATTCGTTATTGAACTGTTGAAACCATATGCGAATACAAAGATACGTACCTATCCTTTTATTTTAAATCTTTATGAGGAATATGTTTTTGTTTTTATGAGGTTTTATGTTTTTGTGCAATCCTTTTTCGATTAATTAGTTGCTAAAATATGGTAGGCCCTAATGATCACAGAGACAGAACGTTTTTCAAAAATACGCACGAAAAAACCCCTGTAAGAACACACGCTTTTCACATCAAAATGAAGGATACTTTTGTCATAAAAGGACAGGTTTTAGATGAAAGCTGAGAATACTTATCAATTACCCAGTCCCATCTCCAATTCATGCATGTATGCAGGATGTTCACAGGATGTTCTTCAAAACAAAACTGAGAAGGGGTTTAAAAAATCAGACAAAACTGAGAAGGGGTTCAAAGAACCAAACGTAGGTCAAGCGGACTGTTAAACCAAAGGTAGAGAAACTTGCCAACTTATATATGTATATATATGACTGGGATATTCAGTTTGGAACGGCAGCGAGAAAAACTTTTGACTTGTATTTCTAAAGTGTACCAACCAGTCTTTTAGCAATTTAAAAGTAAGTGACATTTTTCAGTGAAGCCTGTTCCCATTCGTGAGAATTAAGTGCATTTACAAAAAGTAGTTTGGCCAATGTCTGTATGTGCATTGCATTTCCCAAGCTATTATTCATTGTGCAACAAACTTGTGTTAGCTGGTTAGCAGCCATATTATTTGTACTGCTGCTATATGGCTGAGTCAGGAAGCCAAAGTTAAATTAAGTACGGTTATAAATTACCATTTGGATACCTGAAAATGCAAGAAATATTAAGTTACAAATTAAAACTGAATAACTTTGAAGTGTGAAAATACAAACATTTTTACATTTGTGGAACTGGTATGTGAACATCACTCACTCACCAGCTCACGGATCAAAAATAAGCCCCGAAATACACAAAATTTGAAAAGGTATGAGGTAAATTTTACCCGTTAAATGAGCTGGAGTTACTGAAAAGATCTGACAAGTACTTTAAACAGATGTAAAAAGAAAGTTGCAAAAAGGAATCAGCAATAAATTTCCCTCGTTTTCTGCATTTTTGTAACATCAAGATTATTATTCTTATATTAATGAAATTTTGACACTCGAGCATTAAAACCATTAAAAAGCATTAAAAAGCTTTACTTTTTCTTCTCAAAAAAAGTGATTATAATGATGGTGAAAATCCTTGCTACCAAGTTTAACAATTTTTTTTAGGTTCCCAACTGACCCCAAATTATCAAACAAAACACACAACGGTAAAAACTGTTGAGATAGATTTTACCCGTTAAATAAGCTGGAGTATTTCAATAAAAAATATGGCAAGTACTTTAAGCAGATGTCAAAAAAAGTTATTACCGCTGAATACACACTTTTCAAGTATACTTGCCATACCCATGTCAACCGGCGACATTATTAGCTATGAACTCTTTTTATTTATTCTGTATACCCAACAAATACACACAAAAATCTGAATATCATGAAAATGTTTGGTCTAATGTTTTGGAAAAATTTTTGAAATAGTTTTATTCATATAAGAATGTATGGCGTGAGATTTTGTTGTGAAAATATTTTAATAACATTTCATCGAAACAAATATCCGAACAACATTATTGTATAACATTAGATTTGACATTCGAAAAATGTTTCGTAAACCTTGTGCAAAATATTTGTGAAATTGTTGAGAGAAAAAAATCCTTTAGAAACCATGAAGAAAAAATCACAAAAAATGGCTACAAATTGCCCATTTAAAAGCTCTTTGAAAATTTGGGTACATATTTGTGTGTAATTCTTAGGATGTATGTACAAGAAAACCTTTTTATGATTGTTTTCCTTTGACACTTTACCTTACAAAAATGTTGAGCTTTTCCAACCTTGTTGGTCGGTCTGTATTTAAGTGGTATCAAATAGTTGGGGAAATTGTTTGCTAGAGTCTAATAGAAGAAGGGTTGAATCGTGAATTTTGATATAAATGTCTAAAAGGTGGAGAGGTCCAAGGGACTTTTCAAAGTCAGTCTCACAAATTGGGAATTCGAACCACTGCCCTCCCCATGCAACCCCCTCCCTCTGAAAAAATAATAATAAAACAGTTCATGCATGCATGATTGTGTGTCGTGCATGGCATGCAGGCTAGGGCATTGGAAGATTTAATTGCAAAGCGCATTGATTATGTGTGTTTGTTACTGTATCGCAACATATGGCGATAAGGTATTGTACTCACTTGTGTGTGTGTGTGTGTGTGCGTAGGTTTTACCTACCTACCAAGGACCTGAACATGTGAACACATCAATCGCCCAACAGCCCAAAGGCCTGAACAACGACCGAAGACTAAAATACGGGTCCTCGGTAGAATTTACGTGCAAACGTATCAGAAACATCAGAGGGGGCGTCAGACTTACGTGTAATTTAAAGAGGGTCCTTGTTATCAGAACAATTCATGAACATGTGTTGATGGTAACACAATTTTTTGGTCAAGTCCTCACATCTTGAATTTCCGAAAGAGTGCCAACACCTTTGCTTACATAGAAAAATATGTATATTTTGCCCACAAAAACTGCAAAATCTTACATAATGTTTTCAACACGTGAAAAACATGGGTCCTCGGGAGAATGTTTTTTTTGTTAAAGTGACCAGACCCCTAGCGTTGCTGTTTTACAGGGGCGGCCCGCCCTGCCCCCTGGGGTCCGCCCTGTCCTTGGGGTCCGCCATTCCCCTCAAAGGAAAAATATTTTGTTAGATTTTTCTTTAGATTTTTTTTTAAACCTAAAAATCTTAATTAAGCTCATCAATGAATTACCTTAAATGGAGACAGAATACAGATTGATAGCATAGTCTGATAGTAAGCAATTGTCGAAAAGACAGCGCTTGGCACGCGCATTAACTGATTAATGTGCCCCTCAACAAATCTAGCACCCTGCCCCCGTTGGTACATATAGACAAACCCGTATGTGTGTGGGTGGGTGTGCGCACGTGTGTGGTGGAGGGGGATGGGTGTGTGTTAGTGTACAAAGGGTGTGTGTTAGTGTACAAAATGTTGTGTCATAGGTCAAATAATTGATTAGAATAGTATATTTTGTTTCGCGCTTCCTGGGAAAACCAATAGTGAAATTGAATAATTTCTTTGGATAAATTAGATAATAACCACTTGGTGGGTTGGTGGAAGGTCATGTAGTGTTGTGTCTTGCACATAGATCAAACACCAGAGGTCAAGTAATTGATATGAAATGATATATTTTAGACATGTTTCCTGGAAAAATATTTGATCATTTTACAAATTCTATGGGCAGAGGCGATAAGGTCAGCAACTCCGTGGATTACCATCTTGTTTTATTTTGTACATGATCCTCCCATACAGGAACTCTGCAAGACTTCTATACGGAGCATAGACACCAAGCTATAGCCTGCACAGCAGATGCCAGTCTAGTGTGATTGGGACGGAAATGGATGAACAACGGATTTTCACCAGTTCACTGTTTTCGGAAGTGTTGAGAGAACCAGGTACAGGGCAGTAGGATGTGACTGTCCTACCATCAAGACCGACGGCTTAACGTCCCCTCAGAAGGACGGCGAGCGACATTCAACCATTGTCACTTCTCTCAACAGTTGAATGAGGAGCAGGAGCTGCAAACAACGTACTTCCGCTTTGATGATCGGCGTATCTGTGGAAAAACTAGTTAGACCTGTACGAGGCTTGAACGGGTTCCTCCGGCACTTCAGTCGTGCGCTCTACCAACTGAGCTACCTAACTCATTTACTTGCATTACTTTCCCCTAAATACGATTTTGCCATTTTCTTGGTTAAAAGAAGGATTTATAATCTTTTCTAAGATTTCAACATCAATACAAAAAAATAATTTATCAAACATACCTAAGCTGTATCCAACATGTACGATATCATCTTCTGTCATCGCCGACTCTCGGTATTTATTGAAGTTACATACTGTGATTGCAGGAAAGTCCAACCTTTGTTGATAAGTTATGTCGAAGCTTGTCGAATGGTGAAAGTTGAAGAAATAGACAACTATTTGAATGGTCGTGCCTATGAAAGCCCCGTATGAAATGAAGGTGAAAATAAGCCAAACTTCCCCGCCGAAGCCATGAACCATTGCCAAACACACCCTTGAGTCCATGGAGATCTGCATCTTCCACTGCCCACTCGGTGAAATAACAACGACCCATTTCTATCAGTCTATTGATATAACTCAGTTAAACAATTTATGAAAGTTTATCAAGTGTATACTTATATAAAGAAATGTGTTTAAAGTGGGTATGGTCTAATGGTTGTCAGTTGATCATACCGTGCCAAATAATTCATACCCACCAAAATCACTAGTATCTGAAAAGTGTATGAATCCAAGTAATCCTGTTATGATCCGATATGTAAAACGAAGATTGTAATATCACCACACAAACAAAGATATATTGTGAAAAAGCTCCTTGTAAATAAAGCAACCACACACTAACACTACAACGCACACGTCAGAACAAGTTCAAAAGCAAGATAAAGTCTGTAATGCAGTGACCTTTTAATCCAGATTTTTCAATTCGTCATTCCTAATTCAATTTGTTAAGAGATAATCCTCTGTCTAACTGCCAAAGTACAGTTACAAAAAATATCTAAATGTTATTTGAAATAAATAAATCAATCCCGATGTAAGATTTTCATTACAATAATGTTCTAAATTTCGTTCCAAGTTTGATCAATAGAAAGTCTCAATTCTGGTGATTATCATGGGCGATCGTCTGCAATTGAGACCAGATAACAAAACTATATCCGAATTACAATCAATTTTGACGCAAACAATCTAACTACACCAAGACTGTATCGCGATAAAATATGTCCTTTCTAAAACAGGACAAACTGAAACTCCCAAACAGTACGTTTTAGAATAATGGAAACTTCAATGCATGTGGTTTATGTCACAATCATGGCAGTAAGTCGAGGATTGAGGCTCCTTGTTCAACAAGAGTAAAGCTGTTCTAAGTTTGCAAGTGGCAGGCACATAATCGATGTGATAAGCAGCAACGCCTTTAACTGGCCTATTTATTATCACTATGGTATCGACACAATTGGCACAATCATGACGTGCCAGTATCGATTAATTGCGTCTTATACCCAAGGTAAGAATCGAACAAGTTGTTCAACTTTCTTCAGTAAGACTCTTAGCAGCTTAGAGGCACTCCTTGAATAATTCTCGGCAATATGGGATGTAATGAAACTATTTGACTATTTGTTTATTTACTTGCTTTGCGTAACAGAGTGCCGTTGATAAACTAAACTGATGAAACAAGATATGTTACATTAAATAAATGAACAAACAACAGCTGACCGGCAATTTCTGCCTATTAGTATCCTGACAGTCTCGACCTACTTTGTTGAATAGTGCGGTTGAGCGGCGTTGAGAGCCAGGGATGAGCGCCGGTGACAAGTATTTTTCCGGGCCCCCTTTTTGACAGTTTTCATCAAGCTAATTATAAGTGATTTTTGTATATACGGTACCGTGATTTCTGTGGACAGATTTTGATCAGTTAATATTTGGTGCACACCCAAAAGTATTTTTTATCATATTTCCCCCGGTCCTCCAAATGGCCAGGCCCCAGGGGCTGAAGCCTCCTGACACCCCTCCCCCTCTCGACGGCAATGCGGATAAGTACCCCCTCCCTGGGCGTCCATTTTGCCAGTTCTTGTTATGCTCCTGCTCGTGCCTTACCTTCAGCATACCCTCGTCCGCGC
>JAIGNY010000416.1:950000-965000 GCA_020152595.1 Chiridota heheva | reverse complement strand
CCTTCTGCATCACCTTCTCCCTCACCCGACCTTTGTGAAAAGTGGCCAATGGTTAGGCGGCGTTCACACTTAGGAAAGGGAAAGGACGTAAAGCCATTTCACTTTCTGGTTCTCTAAACACTTCTAGCAAACAGGCAAAGAACAGGGTGTTAAGCCGGTGTTCATCCACTTTTCATCCTGGAAAATTCATTGGGTACATTGAAAACAAGTCATTGTGTGCTTTACGTGTACTTTCCCTGGCATATGCCTAAAAGTCAGATACAAATATGTTCAAAATTGGAATTTGACTATTCTGGTCATTGTGTGTGTGTGGGTGGGTTTAGACCCACCAATCGATGACATTCAAATGTTTACACACCTTCAAAGCGATGACACACACAACGGATGACGTCCTTGGTTGTTTTTAGTTTTAAAAATGACTGTTTTCAAAACTATTGTGACTAAAACACTAATCTAGTTGAGTATTTTGCGTTTTGGTACATGTCACTTGTTGGATAGGATAAGTTAAAAATACGGGTGTGATCTAATTTCCTAATACTGCCATTCCGTATGTGTGTTGTATATTTATTGGTCATTAGTTGTATAGGATTACGCCCACGTCATCAGTTGTAGGGTCTAGACATGTATGGGTGAGTGGTCACCAGTTACATAGGATTACGCCCACGTCATCAGTTGTAGGGTCTACACACGTATGGGTGTGGGTGGATGGGTGGGTGGGTGCAGGTATTCCAATAGAAGTGAAGCCCGAGAGCAGATGTCTACTATAGAGGTGAGGCCTTTTGCAAAGTGAGGCCCTGTACACACCGGCTCACTTTAGGAAGGCAGATTTAGATTCCGTTCATCGATTTGATTCTAACTACCATTAAATTAGGCTGGGCTTCACTTATACCCTCAGACCAGAAAGGTGTATGGCAACGGCTGTTACACTTACAGATACCATGCAAATACCTAATGTAATTCAAATATAGTGCCCTCTACATCAAGAAAGTTTGACAGGCTTTTTGTTAAATAAGAAAGGTTTTACTTCCACTGTTTTTCGTGGCTTGGTCTTACATCTTCTGGTGTATCAGAAAGAAAGTGTGTGGCTGGGACATACATGTACTGATGCACCAGAAAGCTGTACTGGGTTTGAAATCATAACTGAATACATGTTCAAGGGTCAACTTGCAATCCTGCATCATCGATCAAGAGGAGAATGATAATTTTGATGGTAATTTGTTTTGTTTTTTCTTTATATTTTTTTAAAGAACTTTTGCTGGCTAAGCCCATATCATCATCATCATATCGAGCGAACTCGGGCACTGCCGACAAAGATTCTCCACTGCTTGCGATCATCCATGGCACCTGGCAGGACATCTCTTTCAATTCCAGTGTCCTTCTCAAGAACATCAATGTAGGTTAGTGCTGGCCTAACACGACTTCTTTTTCCATGTTTTGGGTTCCAGAGAAGTGTCTGATGTATGACTTCATCTCTGCTCCTCCAACAGTGGCCAGCAAATTTAAGGCGCCTTGCCTGGATGACTTCAGAAATAGGCTGTAAGTTTCCATAAAGTTGGCTGTTAGGGAGATGCTGTTGCCATGACACACTAAGGGCAAATCTCAGCAATTTTGTGTACGTACCATCCAGTCTCCTTGAAAGTGCATTTGTCATAGTCCATCCCTCAGATCCATACAACAGCACACTTTCAACAGCTGCCTTGAAGAAATTGATTTTGAGATCTCTGGAGAGATCACTACGCCATATGTTGCTCAGCTTGGAACAGGCAGTCCATGCTTTTCCAATTCGGACATCTATGTCTTTCTTGGTGGAGTCTACCCACGAACCAATATATTGAAAGTTGGTGACTTGCTTTAAAGTGGTACCGTTAATGTCCTTGAGGCTAGCTTGTGGATGGTTGTACATCATGTACTCAGTCTTTTGACTATTTATTGTCAGACCAACCTCTTTGGCAGCCTGTTCAACTCTGTGTAATAGATGTTCAGCATTAGCAATGTTGTCTGACAGCAGCGCAATGTCATCTGCAAAATCAGTGTCAGTTAATGTTGTAGATGGGTGGCGTCTGCTTTGCCGTTGCTTCAAGGTAAAACCCAGGTGTGCATGGTTCTCCATAGCTTTCCTCAAAGCATAGTCGAGTGTTATGATAAACAGGAAGGGAGCAAGAGTGTCTCCTGTAGAACTCCGGCCAGAATTTGGAAAAAGTCTGTATCACCATCAGGACTTCTGACCCTTGCTGTTGTGTTTTTATACATAATACCAATGGCATTGACAATGAAAGGCGGTATACCTAAAACCATTCTGATTGTTACGAAGAAACGGTTCAATGTGTGCTCGGATACGATGTAACAATAGTTTGTTAAAGATCTTTGCTGAGATGCATGTAAGGCTGATACCCCTGTAATTACTGGTCAAACCAAGGTCACCTTTCTTTGGTATAGGTATAATTTCACTCTTCGTCCATGCAGTTGGTATGTTACCTTGTAGAGCCATGTTGCAAATGCCCAGAAGTTGCTGGTTTAATATTCCACTTTTCCAAACCTCTGTTGGTACGTTATCATAACCAGTTGCTTTGTTAAGGGACATAGTTTGGATGACTGTAAGTAGCTCTGTCATAGTGAATGGTTCAGTGTCAATAGGAAGCTCACCTTCAACTACAGGTAAAATTGCAGCATCATTTGTGTTTGGTGGTTGCCCCAGCAGTTGTTGAAAATGCTGTTGCCACTTTTCAAGTCTTTCTTTAGGTGTATCTGCTCTGATTTTTCCTTTGGTTGAGCTTTTTCTGCCACTAACTTCATTAATAATTGACCAAGCTATCCTGGACTTACGCTGGTGAGCAGCACCTGTGATCTCTTTTGTCTTCTTACGAATATATTTTTCCTGGTTTCTTGTGTATGCCGATTTTAATTCCTGTTTCAGGTGATCATACTCTGTAAAGTCTATATTTTCTCACTACTCTGGCATAAAGCGTGATATGCCATCTTCAGCGCCAGTCGTTTTTCAGTGATACCATCATCTTCCCATGGTACTCTTTTGGAGCGCTTTAACTTCTTAGGGATGTGTTTTTTGGTTGCTATTTCGTGAGCGGTGATGAGGTTGGAGTTAGGTAGCTTCAACTAATTCATCCACCTGTAAAGCTTGCAGTGCTTCAAAGCGGTTATGAACTTCAACTTTGTAGCTCTCACGCACTGATGTGTTATCAAGCAGCTGAGACCACTCATACCTGCATACTGTGGAGGGCGTTTACTTACTGTGTTGGCCCGTAGGCTTAATTTCAGCTTTGCAGTTACAATTCTGTGATCTGAACCAACTGAAACAAAGGAGCTGTATGGTTCACAATTTTTAGCACTGTTACGCCACTTGCGATTTATAAGTATGTAGTCTAACTGCGCATGTTGTCCATTGGGATACGTGAATGACCAGAGCTTCCCTGACCTCTTTTTGAATATGTTGCTAAGTGAAATAAGATTGCAGCTTGTCAGCAAATCCAGCAATAGTTGGCCATTTCTATTTGTTTCGTTGTGGTAAGATATGCCATTGTAGTCATCTCTCCCAATTTTGGCATTCATGTCCCCTCCGATTAAAAGAACATTGTGCTTTGGAACCAATTTGATTACTTCTGCTACTTCCTCATAGAAATTGGTTGCCTCATCAAGATTTGATTGGTTGGTTGGACTGTAGCAGGATATCACAGTTGCAGCAGGGTTACCATTAAAGGTTGCTACCAATAATCTCTTAGAGATTATCTCTACCTTGTTGAGCGCCTGTACTGCCTGTTTCTGGAGAAGTAAGCCAACACCTCCTATAGTTGCATTTTGCCGATTTTTCCAAGCTGAACTGGCCCATATGCACATCTTTATCCTCATCTTCTGTGGCAAGCTAAACATAGTTGGGCCTATAACTTAAGTTTATTTTTGTATAAAGAATTTTGCAGTAGGACCTAAGCCTTTATGTAGCCTTACCGATCATGACAGTCCTTAAGCCATGTCAATGTACCTTCTAGTTTTACTAATAGCCTACACCTATGTGCCACATTGAACACAATTTATTACAGCTAGAATATACTAAATCATTTACTATAAGCCTAGAATGTTAAAAAGCACAGAACCTTTACACCATTAGGATGGTGATACCCAATTTTGTGTTGTTGAGAAGTTATTTTGCTTGGTTTAAGCAGTGATACCGATATAGAAGAAAGTGTGGCAAAATAAAACAAATCCCAAAAGTGCACATGGAAAAGAGAATTTCTTTTTCTGCACAAGTAATCAGTTTTTGAATTTTGGCAACTTTATCATCCTGAAAATAAGTTTCACTCGCTCAATCATGGTTGCAAGTGAACCCTAACCTATGATTGTAAATGTGTAAAAGCGCACCAAGTGTACCAGTAAAAACGCTCAATACCCAACAAAATTTGAAAAAAATTACTACTCTGCTAGTAATAAAACGCAAAATGGAAAGAAAAAGTTTGACAAGTTTTCTTTTTAAAAGTTTGATTTGAGTATTTAGTATTTTTTTTAAGTAGGTGAAGTGATGGGGTACACGAAATTGGGGATAGCCAAGAATTGGGTTAATTTACTATGCTGTCTTTAATCTGACGATGATTGGTAACATAGGCTAGAGTAGCAAGGTTCTTTTTTATATATTCATTCAAATCTTAATGCAGAGTGTTTTATACAGCTAAAGGCTGGTTTACAATGAGGCAATCTTTACAAGTAAAATGAAGAATTAATACATTTTACAAATGATTTAATAGAATATATATATGAAATACGATTAGTATGTAAGATAAGATGAGTTAAGAATAACAAAATTTATATATGATCAAAAGTTAAATGGTAAAAATTAAAAGTAACTTTTTAGCTGAAACCCAATTTAATTCAGGAAAATATATGAAACCAATTAAGAGCATCAGAAAAAAATAGAAATATAAGAAACTTGTATACAAAAGTAAACATCTAAAATATATCAAACAATTTCATTTTTTTTTTAAATGACAAGGCGTTTTAACTTTTAAAATCAAGGGCGTTAAGTTTTAATATCTTGGACCATTAGAAATAAAAGACTTTTTAAAAGATCCATAATGCATAATGGGACAGCAATGGAATGTTGAGAATACCTGGTGTTGTGCGAATGATGGACATTATTTTCATGTTATCGGTTATATACTCAGGTGTGAGACCATTTGTTTGTACATGTTATCGGTTATATACTCAGGTGTGAGACCATATATCTGTACATGTTATCGATATATTTTAAGTCCTATTTTAATGCATGTAATAAACCTTCAGTGTGAATATCAAATGGTAAATTAGTAATTATACGTGCATATCTTCAATGTAATTTGCATAATTTTGCATATCAAATGAAGATTGTTCCAACTATGCATATAAGAAATGTGGTATAATTCAGCTCCTGCATACTTCCTTAAGCTGTTCAAATAATAAAAACTGTTCATATTTTTACATAAAAGTCCTAACATTTCGGAAACCTTACGACTAATTTGATCAACATGATCAATGGTTAGTTAAATATTTATCTATATGAACTCCAATACATTTTGTACTCTCAACGTTCTCAACATGTCAATAAACACCAACAAATCATCAGGATTCCTTGCCCTACATTGCCGTGTTGAAATCGTCATGATCTCACGGTTTTATCAACATTTAATGCCAGATTGTTGTTTTTCAACCATTTATCTATAACATGACAGTTATTCAACTTCTCATTTATCTCGAATATGCTACTTCCTGTAACAGTAAAGGTGGTATCATCTGCATAAAGCTAAGGAACCTTCGCTTATCAGATTTGGCATATCATAGACAAATAGAGGACCTATAATGGTGACCTAGGGAAACACCTACATTGACTTCATGTGGTGTAGATGTAAACCTTTTATCTGTTTATAACAACACTTTGTGCTCTTCTAAAGAAATACGAAGAGGAAAAAGTTTCTGCAAGTCTTATTGGCAAGATCTAAAAGCATTGTTTCTCATGTGTGATTTGGTATATAACCATAGGCTTGACACTTGTTAAATAAATTATTTTTAGATTGGTAACAATAAAGCTGAATGTGGACAGCTCTTTCTAAAGTTTTTGTAACAATTGGCAAGACAGAAATTGGGCGATAATTTCCCAACTCATTAATTTCACCTCCTTTAAGTTAAGGAACAACTTTGGCAAGGTTTCAGGAGCTAGGCATATGAGCGTAATTTGGGAGTTGTGTGTGTGCATATTATTAAGCTAATTTGCATAATAAAGAAAAATAAATTTATCCTGATTTCTCATAAACAATATGATGGATGACCATGGAAAGTGATTTATTGGTCAAATGTTGAATGCTCTTCTTGACTTTTAGTGCCGAACTGATGAATGCATATTAATTGGTGATTTGCATAACAATAGATTCTAATGAAAATGTCAGCCTGAATCAATGATTGAGATAGGAATGATTTACATCAATGAACCTTCGCATAGGAGTTCAGGTTTAATGTATCTTCAAAATAAGCATAATGACGTGGTTGTTTGTTCATACTAATTAGCTAATTAGCATAATAAAAAAACATACATTTTTTCTTCTTCTGATTTCTCATGAAAAGTGAGTAAGTGGTCAAATATTAAATGCTTCTTCTAGATGCTTAATGCTGAGCTGATGAAAGCCTATTAATCAGGTGATTGCACAACAATAGATTTTAATAAAAATTGTTGAACCTGAGCTCATTGATTGAGATAGGAATAATGTACAGTCATTGTCACAGTATAGTCAGGTCTAAAGTATCTTCAAAACGGGTATGGTGGGGGGGGGGGAGGGTGGGGGTTATGTTGTGTGTGCATACTCATTAGCTAATTTACATAATACAGAATTTTGTTTGTATGATTTCTCATAAACAATATGATGGATGATAATGAAAAGTGAGTTAGTGGTCAAATGTCAAATGCTTTATCTTGACTTTTATTGCCGGGCTGATGAATGCATATAAATCAGGTGATTGCACAACAAAATGATTTTAATAAAAATGTTTAACCTGAGCTCATTGATTGAGATTGAGATAGGAATAATGTACAGTCGTTGTCACAGTATAGTTCAGGTCTAAAGTATCTTCAAAACGGGTGTGATTGTTTTTTTTTTTTTTTTTTTTGGGGGACTTGTGTGTGCATACTCATTAGCTAATTTACATAATAAAGTTTTGTTGTCTGATTTCTCATGAACAATATGATGGATAATAATGAAAAGTGAGTAAGTGGTCAAATGTCAAATGCTCTTTATTGACTTTTAGTGCCAAGCTGATGAATGCATATTAAATAAGTGATTTGCATAACAATGGATCTTAACGAAAATGTTTAATCTGAGCTCATTGATCGAAATAGGAATGATGTACAGTTATGAAACTTGTCACAGTAGTTAAGGTCTAAAGTATTTTTAAATGGTCATGATTGGGGATTGTTTGTGCATACTAATTAGCTAATTTGTATAATAAAGAAAAATAAATTTCTTCTGATTTCTAATAAACAATATGATGGATGATCAAGAAAAGTGAGTTACAGGTCAAGTGTCAAATACTCTTTCTTGCCATTTAGTGCCAAGCTAATGAATGCATATTAATTAGGTAATTTGTATATCAATACATTTTAATGAAAATGTTAACCTGTGCTCATTGATTGATATAGGAAATTCAATGATGTACAGTCATGAAACTTGGCACACAGGTTAAGTTGTAAAGTGTATGCAAGATGAGCTTGATTGGGGGTTGTGTGTGCATACTAATTAGCTAATTTCTGAAAATACATTAATTACTGTCTTGGCTACAACTTTTCCACTCCCATTTGATATGTTCACCACGCCGTTTTCGAAATTCAACACAATGATTTTTAATATTTCAAGTACATAAATTAGAAACTATGACATTTTATTGCAACATCTGAACATTATGGCTGCTAACTTCAATATTCTCGTGTGTTATAAATGTTCCTATTACTGGGCTTTTAGGCTCGAAACGACCATTTTGAATATTCAAATGTTTTTTAACACAATGATTCTTAGTATTTCAAGTACATAAATCATAAACTATGACATTTTATTGCAACATCTGAACAATATGGCTGCATGACTTCATTATTCTCGTGTGATTTAAATGTTCCTATTAATAGGCATGCTCCCGGACTGATTAGGGGAAGTTAAGACACATTGAGTGTTACTCAGTGTAGCCAACAGTACAATATTTCAAGAAGAAGTTTTATGTTATCAATTCTCAGTAATAATTGGTGGAATTTTTGTGCATAAGCTTTGGCGCAGATGGGTTTTTTTTATGGGGCGTGAGTGAGGGATGAATGACACACAGGTATTATTAATCAATCTTGACAAGGGAAAGGTGATGGGCATTTAAATGAAAAATATAGGGAGGTACGTATGACGTCAAGAAGCGATAGATGGAAGAGATCCATCTTATGTGGGGATAAAATCAAATTGATCCAACATAGACGCTTTAAGGGTCATGTTTTGTGTATACCAGTACAATTTGTGTATACACTGTAAAACACTGTATACAATTAATCAATCAACAGCTCGATGTGGACAGTAATTAAATCAAAACAAGTGCAAGATTTATCCTCTGTAAGTGTGTGAGGAATTTTTGGTGTAAAAGTGAGTCCATCTGCAGGTGGACATTTTGTATACAAGTGGAGCCCGTAGATTTTCAGTATTTGTCTGCATATTTTCTACATTGTCTCACTTTGCATGTTACAATTACCCTTCAACGTACACAGCAGAGACAAATTATTCTCTGAATTGAAAGTGAACACTCAGAACACTCGATAGGCAGCTGCAAACAAAATTAAAAGAATATATAGAATAACCAATTCGATCCCAATTGTTCACATTATAATGTCCCTGTATAATGTAAGGAGTCGATAAATTACATTTATCATCCCACTTTACTGCTAATGCCACAACATGCCTTTAAAAAAAATGAGGCATCAGAACCACACCACCTTTTGGTTTTTTGGTTTTCATCTGGCTTCGCCCGCCTTATTTTCACAAACTTGGAAGTTTGTAAACAATTTCATACTGTTCAGCAAAACGGAAGGTTGTTAACTGCTGGAAAAAATGTTATACCTTGTCAATTTTGTTACGTGCGACCTTTTGTCAGAATTTGGACGAACTTTCCGGCCGCGTCTGTTATTGCGCAAAAAACACTTCTTTCAGTATTTAGTGGGGCAGTTCCAGAACTAAAACCAAAAGGTTTTGTGGTTCCGATGCTTCTTTCATATGATGATTGGTTTGCAATTTTGGTATTAACTGTTTTGTCATTGCATATCATAAAGTATTTGTTTCATATTTATTCATAAGTCATACTAACCATACAGATCAACAAAATTGAACCTATTGACAACATTAGCATGTGTACAATAATCAACAGCACTATCATAACAAAAATGATGCAAAAACGGTTTATCATTTATCCTATTTCAAGAATTTATCAGTAAGTCCCGCCTACTCATTAATATTCATTACATCACTACCACAACATTAGAACATATATACAGACCATGCCCCATCTGTGTGTAACATATGGCATAAATCCGATATACCGTTCATGAGATACAGTACATGGTGTTTATATCCGTTAGCACTTTCACATGAAGCTATGCCTGTCATGCATATCAATGCAATCTGTTGATAACATATGCATATACACAATAACCAACAATATCATCATGCCCAATATGACGCAACACGGACATATACTTGCCTATTTATCAGTTATTTTCAGAATGTTTATTTTAGCCTCGCCCATTTATTAACATGAATGATATCACTACCAAAACATTAAGGCATATCTACAGACGATGATCTATATGTGTACCAAACATGACGTGAATCCAGTTCAGTTAATTTTTTAGATATCGCGTTTACAAGCTATTTGTTTGCAAAATCATATTAAGCCCAACCCACTACGCATATTTATGAAAGTCAACGTTTTTATACAATGAACACATAATGACTAGCTAACATCATAATTATTTTAAATATGAAACAAAACAGACATGCGCTTGTTAAAATATGTACATTTCAAGATGTTTACATTAAGCCCCGCCTACTAATTAATATGCATGACATCACCAGTAAAACCAATTACGAACATCAAGGGCTATCTGTGTACCAAATATGACATGAAACCAGTTTACCATTATTGATATACTGTCTTTACAAGTTCTTTTTAGAAAATCATATTAGGCCCCGCCCACTGTGCATATTAAGGAAATTGAACGTTTTTACATCATAAATACACCAAATATGAAATAAAACAGACATACGGTCGTTAAAATATGAATATTTCAAGATTTTTACATTAAGCCCCGCCTACTCATTAATATGTATGGCATTGCCATCAAAAGCAATAGGGTGCATCTGCTGTCTAGCACCAAGCGGCACATAATTAGGCCAATTGAATCATAGAGCCAATACAGTTGGACTTAAGATAAACACCGCAAAAACAAAAACCATGAGATACAACGTAAACAGCCAAGATCCTTTGACACTCTGAGTGACACAGTTTTATCCATTTTAATTTGACTGTAGATATCTGTGAATGTGACATCCAGCCCTGCATCTGCCTTGATTGAAATTTGTTTTGTATGATGACTAAAACACACTGAATAGCATAGTAATTAGACAAATATATAGTATAACACTTTATTACATAATGCTACAACACTATCAGCACAAGTAAACATAGATGCAGCTTTTTTTTCAAGAAAATAAAAAAATGATCAAACTTAACTATTAACAAACTGTGTTTCTCTTTCCGTTTGGAATGTTTACAGGGCCCTACCTGCCTTTCACTGTAAGCATTTTGTCACCATCTTGTCACCATCTCTCGTGATGCAATGCATTGTATTTTCCAAAAAATAAAATAAAAGGTAACACACATACCATTATACCTGTTTCTATAGCAACACATTATATAAATGTTCTGAAAGTAATCATACACTTGCGGTGATGCATAAGACAATTTTACTTTTATGGAATTTATAAAGATAAGCTGTGTTCCTTCTAAGAAATATAAAAATAAAAATAAGTTTTCACTATATATAGAACAACATCAGAAATCAAAAGACACCTTTTGTTTCAAAAGACACCTTTTGTCTTAAAAGACACTTTTTGTGTTATTAGTACATGTGTATACATAAAATAGAGGCTAGTCTGCTAGTCCCTCCATCTAGGAAAAGCTGACTCATTGCATGATTACAGACTCCTCTTATCTCCGTTTTCAAGAGTATCACCTACACTTTCCTGACCCTCATTGCACACTGTATGTACTTCAAGGATGACTTCTGAAATCTGCAAAAAGTGAAACTTACCAGAACTCTAGGAAGCCTTTCTGGAGTTAAAAGTATAATTCCATGAAATTCCAGTTTTTACCATCACTCCCTATCGCAACTTGCATATATCAGTTATTTGTTATATAAATTGTCCTTGATTATCATTTTCATCGTAAATATTTCTTTTTTTTAAACTTTTGATATAATTTATTGTATCATGTACATATGACTTATCTGTACTTTTCTGCAAATTCTTTTTTATTATTTATTTTGTAATTTCTCTCTTATTTATTGTTATCTAATGTGAAGTTGTGGATGAACAAATAAATAAAATCAATGAATGCAACTAATATTACAGTATTTTCCTTACACTGGTATGAGGGAGATTGTCATACAAACTCCTACGAGTTTGCGGTACGCTGCCACCATTCATTTATACATAAATGAAAAACAAGTAAAATAATACAAGATAGACATCAAGTACATGTTGTCCGTTAATTAAAATCAAACTCCAAACACGAGAAATTGCATTGCTCTAATCTATTGCTCTGTTTGATGTACCAATTTTACTCCCACTCAAAACCTAAGCCATCACTCTCTGATCACGAACTCTCTCCTATTACTCCATCCCTTCATAACTTTAGGTCCTAATAACTTTAGGCCAATCAGGCACACACACATATCAATACTTGTTAAACTTAAAACCAATCAGCAACAGACACTTTATTCAGGACCCACCCCTTTTGGTTAAATTTACTAGGGAAGATAAATGAGCATCATGCCTGCCAATCACAAGTGACTTCTCCAACTGAAATGCCAAGGAGAAGATAGGTTCAAGGAAACCTCAAAATAGGTGATTAATTACACAAAGGGCAGGGTCAGGAAGATGTAGCAAAACCAAAGTATTTAGCCCATGACAATGATAAATTGCTCATGGAGTAAGAGACAGACCACACAGCACAGAGACACCGTGGCTGTGGTCAGTGAAGGAGACACAGCCAGTGATTACAGGCAAAATCAGTACAAAAGGGATAATTATCTCAAAAGTGAACAATTCTGACATTGAAATAGTACAGGGAAAACCACAATAACTAATGGGGTAATAAATAAGTATAGGTTAATGCCCTGTGCTAATTCCATCCACCATCAAAGCTATACTGAATAAATAAATTCTAAGCTAAGAAACAAAATACCATCATCAACAATAAGCAAACGAAAATACCTAAATACAAGATGAATACACAAGCAGATACATGAATAATCAAAATACATGAAGTACCACATATGACACATGTAAGAAGGGGCTACTTTATGACAGAGATATTACTGCAACCAATTACATTATGTATGCTTCTACATACCATAAAAAGCATATTGATGACTTCAAGTTACTTAAGATGTTTATTTAGCATGACATGATAAAAAGAAACAATACCTAGAATTGTTTAATTAACATTTCTAATCACTTTGATTTTAGATATATTTAAAGATACTGTAGCATATCCTCTGGTACCAGATGATATGCTGGGCGCCCTCGTGCCATGTGGATGGATGGCCTGAAAAGTTGGAGTGGATTGTCTGCATCTGATCTGGCTACTGCAGGGTGGTCCCGAATTCTACTTCAAAAACTTCAGCCAGACACATCCCATTCAATGACCCTGAGGAGTGCGTCAACGAGCCGCTATGCTTATGGCGATTGATTGATTAATTAATTGATACTGTAGCAATGACTTAATTGAAGAGAAAATGTTGTAAAACATGAAAATAACACCAAATTAATTCACAATTGGTTACAAAACGACCATTTTACATGATTTTGAATTTTAAGGCCTTCTTATAACATGTATAATGAATTATGGAAATTATTTAAGTAAATTTGTTGACATCACTAAGAGAAAACATAACGCATTTTATTATGATAACTTATTGTTTTTCGATCGTTCGCCAATCTTCTTTGAATGGGAGCAAGTGGATATGGCCAAGAGGTTTTAAACCTCCATCATATTCTCAAACAAAAAATTTGCAGGAGAAAACAGTCTGAAAATTTGCAGTGAGTGAAATTTAGGAATGAAATTAGAACAATTACATTGAAGGTTTTTGAGATAAAGCCTTACTATTCATTATCAACAATTCATCAGTTTAGCTCTAAGTCGGAAACTGCAGGTGCTGTTGTTGTAATGTAAAGATAATTTATTCTGTTTATAATTAAAAGCAGTTTCTGGGAATATAAAAGGGCATTACTTGAAAATAAATGGTTTAAAAGAAGCGTCAATTTTCTTTGATTTAGTAGTTTAAGCGCTATAAAGATAACTTACGATTTTATGTTTTTTATAACGTTTTATTAAGTGACTTAGTTAATTAGTAAATACGTAATACAATTTTTTCAATAAGGTTTTTGACAAACAAGCAATTCCAAATAAAACTGTTTTGATGTGGATTAAAGTATTTTCTTATCTTCTGATCACTCGGTACTATAGGAATTAATCTACTTTACTGCTAGCAAAGAAGAGTTGCTACTTTGCAGGATTCTGTGCATTTGTAACTACCCTGTGAGGAGATTATACAGTATAATTGAATCATTATTATTTATACAAAAGATCAAGAAAAACAATCGGGAAAATAGGAAAAATGAAGATCAGCAATGTTATACTTGTTGTTTACTAAGGATGGCATTTGATATTTAATTTTAAAGAGGGAGGCTCGTCTCATTAAAATACGGTAAAATTGGAGGATGCGATATTTTGACGTCACTTCCAGCTGTGGCGCAAGATCCGATTCTCTGTCTGTTAGTACGGCCAGACACTAGCATGTACGTTGTGCGTGCAGAGCTACATACACAGCGCATTACGTTACTGTGACGAGAAACTTTTTTTTTTTTGATGCGTTTTTGTCAGAAAGCGAAAGTAAAATAATAGTATAATAATAATACAATAATAGTCACCAAATGAAGATTACTGAAAGGAAAAAAAGAAGAAGAAGATGAAAGCAAACGTCGCAATAAACGATTCTACCAGGGCTCAAACTCACGACTTGGTTTGAAAAAAAGTAACTTCCGATCGCCGAAACCAACTGGGCTAACTCGTGTAGTGACCTTCAGAGCGTTTTAAATAACTATATACCTTGCAATACGAGACAAGGAATCGCGCAGCAAAATTTCAACCAATCAAAAACTTTGAAAGGAATTCTAAATATTGTGCACATATGACGATTTCGCCTCTTTAACATAAAATTCTTTTTCTACCTGAAGCCACACCCTAGTGACGATGAGTGAATATATGTTTGTAATCCACTTTGTGCCAATTACTAGCTACACATGGCTTTGTACCATGTTACTGACAATAATGATATTGAAATTTCTTTTGTGTATTAAAACACTTGTTTGTTTTTGTTTAATATCTGTATCTGAATTACTTTTATGAATTTGTCAAGTTCCAGAAACAAGGGTATATCATTAGTGATTTAATAAATTATGCATTCTTATACTAGAACCAGGAAAATTATTTCCCTGCAAGGGCAAGCAATTATACCGTTTCTTTAAGTCTGTACCTAAAAATTATAATTTTCCTTTTATTTGCTAATTCTCAGTATTTCGTTTCTTACGAAATATTGAATTCTACCAGGCTTCCTTCTTTTCAGGAAAACATATATTACTTGTGCATCTTTGCAGGCAGTTCTTCCTGGAA
>JAIGNY010000416.1:875000-942500 GCA_020152595.1 Chiridota heheva | reverse complement strand
GTCAAGTATCCGATCGGGTCCTATGGTGTAAATAAATGACTCAAAACGGCACATACACAACTTTATATATCTCGGCATACCAAAATACATCATGGACGGCGGCAAGCGCCATAATGGCGGGCAGGCGCAGGCGAGCAGGGTGGGTGCAAGGGACAAAATGAGCACCGTAAGAGCCAGCCAAGAGTACGTTCTTCCCGTCCCATTGACAGCCGCAGGTGACATCCTAAAACCCATTAAGAAGGATGGTCAAATCCTGTTAAATCACTTGCTTATCGTAGATGATCTGGTAGTCTTTGGTGTAGGGCTTTGTGATAACCTTCCCAGGTCCATCGCGTTGAATATGGTGTGGGTAGGTGACGGGTATGGTCATTTCCTTCTCGTGGGTGTCGTTGGCAAGGCCGGTAGACCGGTTGATATGCTGGATCAAGGTACGCATCGCCTCAAAGTTGACGCTCTGGCTGGTGGTATGGGTGAGAGTGATACCGCGTACTTTGAGGAGGTGTAGGTCTGGTTTGGCGCCACCACCTGATACCCGTAGTTTTTGGATCCACCTGACACAAATTAATGCGTCTTCGAAGAAAACGTCCTGAGGGTTGAAAGGTTTTGGAATATCGAGGGTGTCGATAAAGGTTTTCATGTCAGATTAATTTTCCAGAGCTTTAGTGTAGGCACATTCCCACATCTCGACAACGATGTAGCCTGACTGTTCCATAAATTCGCGTCGGCGCATAACTTGAATGTAGGCATCGTCCATGGGATTGCTGGGTGGGGCACTGGTTGATCTCGCTGAGGGTAGCAGGTGGGGCACCCGTGCCAAATACAGCCGTAGAATTTGTAGACCGTAGTCTTGCAGTCCCATCCGTCGACTTTGTACTTACCGATACGTTTTTGTCCTCCATTACGGACTTAATATTCCATGCTAACCATTTCAGTGCATTAATAGATTGTTTGTCGTTGTCATAACTGGTGTGCGGTACGATAGCAATGGTGTTGTACAGGCCGATGCTATAGTCAAACAATGTTGGAAGGGGTTCTCGCTTGTCATTTTCCTGAAAAGCGCATGAAACTTCAAACAACCTTGACGCAGCAGATGGACATCGCTTTTGCAGTACGCGTCCATTTCTTGGCCATGTCGAAGGTGTTGTCTTTTTGTGTCTCATACCATTGATAAAAGGTTTATTGCTTGTCGGTGGTCATTTTCTCCGAGTTGTAGTTTTGGCTTCGGACCAAGGTCCCACGTAAGTCTGACTGGCGTGTGTATTGAAGATGTACGGAAAGTAGCTCTTCTTGATCTCGGATAATCCGAACGTTTTGGGAAAGGCCGATAATAGTGTTGGCATGAAGTTGAAGGAATTGATGATCTTTATCCGCCTGGTGAGTTTCTCCCGCCCTCTCTTGGGTCCTTTCTTCCGCTGTTGGTGGGTATCGATACACATGAGCTTGGAACCACTTATGATGACATTTGGGCAAATACCGAGTTTGTTCATGAAGTCGAGGATAAACTGGCCGTCATAATCTTTCATATTATGGGCAATTGCAATGGCCACAAAGTTTTCGGGACTCAATACGACACACAAAAGTCCTTACAGGTCCTTTTGCCTCAAAATACAAACTCGCGCTTGCCACAGTGATTACAGGGTCGTGTGACGTCCTCGTTGTGTTGACATGTTTCACGGATGCGATGGGAGACACAGTAGTTAGGGACGCGGATCTTTCCCGCCTTTCCCATCGTCATCTTTCTGAGTGCACTCAAAGTCAAAGAAAACATAGCGTAGTGGCGTATCTTTGTCGTCAGCCTCAGCATCTTCCCAATGGGGTGGTAATATTTCTTGGACTTCTGGGTCGTCTATATCGTCGACGGTGGATTTGTCTTCAATCATCTGCATGTGACAGCGATGATCCTCGGGTTGACGACTTTCGCAGTTGCGAGAGTACCGCACCCAAATTCATGTTGGTCTTTCACGGTCATTCCCGGTCGCAAATGGTCAATTTTTCGGCTTACATCGGTGGTCACCGATGTATCGTTACGGCAACGGTGGTGATCGAAGGCATTAAACCCTTTCCAGCAACGGTCACAAAAGATGTTGAAACATGTCGTATAGTACCCATTGGAAATCTTGTCGTTCGTTGATATACGTGTCGAAATCTTCTGTTCATTCCAGCTTTTTCGAATATTTTCCCAGTTTGGTCCTCATTGACGACCGCTCGCGCACCATATGATGCAACGTTTCTTTGTTAGCCACGGGATCAAGTTGGGCGTGGTACCCAGATCAAATTGGACTGGATGGACGGGCTGACGTATCTCAGCGATGGAAAACAATCCATATCGTAACAGGTCGGCCACGAAGGACGGTTGGTATCACCAATGACTCATTGATGGGGTCGATGTCCTCGTGATCCCACTTGTCGGTATCTATTTGTACCTGGTAATCAGGTGAGGGGTGCCTGGTCAGACTACACTCGACGTCATTTAGGAGAAGGTTCTTGGGATGGTTCTCGGTACCAGTAAATGGGTTGATGATGGATGATATCCCAATCGAGAGACCCCATTATCAGCAAAGTCTTTCGAAAAATTCGTAGCGGTTAGGTGCGTAATCATCGGTGATCCAACCTCGATCGTTGCCCCAAGTTTGTTCTCCGGTGACTCGGTTTAAATAGTACGGCCAGTGGTGAGTGGTGCTCAATGAATCTCCCAACCAACCTTCTTCATCGCTTCGGTGTAATTCCAAAACTGAATCATAGTGTTAATCTGTGAAGAAAGAAGTTTACTCGATTGTTTACCGAGTAAGAAACTTATTTAATGGCAGGTTTTATGGTATAAAGTCTTCTATTTCATTCTCTTGCACACAGTATTAACCAGTGATGTCTTCGGTACGCCACACATACATCTATTTAAAGAACATGAAATCAGATTGGTCTTTCCCTTTATTTTCATGCATTTAGTTGATCAATTCGTATACCATTACCATAATAAAATGGATCCTTACAGTCTGAATAGCAGACCCATATACAACGGAACAATGCTGTGTTGCGCCATAAGGTGACGTTGAGGTCATTTCAGAGACCATTTTGGGTGTACTTTTTTTTGAAATTCCCTGTCATTTAAAGACCATCTTTTAGTTTGAAAACCTAATGGTTTTAAAGTGGGCATGAAATTTGAGCGACCAATTTTTGGTTGTTTCGTGAAATTTGAGAATAATTTTTTCTCAGACATCGAATTTTGTGAGAAAAATTGGTTTGAGAACCGTATTTTAATGCACAACTTTTAAGATAACTTTTTTCATTAAACATTACATTTGAGCATGCACTTTTTTAAATTCCGCGTCATTTGAAAACCATTTCTTAGTTTGAAATTCCAATGACTTTAAACACGGCGCTAATTTAAGAAGACATTTTTCGTTTTGACGTGTACTCTGAGAAATAGTTTTTAAAATTTCTTGATTTTTGAGCGATTTTTTTTTTTCTCAATCATTAACTTTTAAAAGGACATTTTGAAAAAAAAGTGGTAGAAAACGAGAAAAAAGGGTTAAAAAGCAAGAGACTTCATCGCATGATTCTGAGGCTGTGACATCACAGCTAATCTGATTTTAGTTGTTTTTCACATAAATGTTACCAAACTTTAAACTTGAATATCTCCTTAACGGAATAAGATTTTGCATACTTTCTTCACCATTTTGTTTCTTTTCAAGTCCTTTTTCATATAAGATGGCCATGCTTGACCACTGAACTAATCCTTTGATATACACACTGACCTTTCAAACACACACACACACACACACACACTTATCATAATCAACACACCATCGATTAAAGAGGCTATATCGTCATATGTGCACAATATTTAGAATTCCTTTCAAATTTTTTGATTGGTTGAAGTTTTGCTGCGCGACTCGTTGTCTCGTATTGCGAGGTATACAGTTATTTAAAAAACCTCGTAGGTCACCACACGATATACCCCGGATGCTTGCGGCGATCGCAAGTAACGCTTTTTTTTTCAAACCATGCCCGTGAGTTCAAGCCCCGGTAGAATCGTTTATTTTGACTTTTTGCTTTTATCTTCTTTTTTTCTCAGTAATTTTCATTTGGTGACTATTATTGTAGTATTATAATACTAAAATTTCCCTTTCGCTTTCTGACAAAATAGCATTGAAAAAAACAAATAAGTTCCTCGTCACAGTAACGTAATGCGCTGTGTATGTAATTCTGCACACACAACGTACATGCTAGTGTCTGGCTGTACTGTGTGGTACAAACAGACAGAGGATCGAATCTTGCCTCCAAAACCGGAAGTGATGTCAAAATAAAGTATCCCCAATTTTTACCGTATTTGACTGAGACGAGCCTCCCTCTTTAAACACGGTTCATAATTGTGCCAAAACACCGTCGTTCAGGCGCACACAATGACATAACCATCATATGTACTGATTATTTAGAAAATGTCTTATTCAGTACCACATTTTAACGATATTATATAGGGATTTCTAGCATCATCGAGTGTAAACCTAAACGTTGCAAAGTAAAGCATAACTGTCCTAGCTTGCAAAATTAGAGGAGCCAAAAGCAAAGGAGGGGGGGTGACATATTCTTTTAAACTGTTCAAAATTGAGTGTTTACTCTCCACACTTTTCACCTGAAGAGTTTTAGTCAAATATATTTCAATCGGAGAGCTTTCTGGGACTTCTCCCTTCAACCCCCCCCCCCCCCCCTGCCCCCTCCTTCCTCTACCCAATCAGGGCATCTTCCCAGACCCTACCTCGTACACCTATGTTTTTCAAGTATGCACAAACTGTTTTATATCTACATAAATCAAGTACAGTATGCACATATATATTCCCTGGATATGCACATATAAAGATTATATCTATCTATATAAGAGGCAGAAAAAAGAAACCCTGAGATCATACATCTTAAAATGAGCTCAGATTCAACACAGTGAGTGGCAGTATAAACGTTTTAATAATCACCAAACAGAAAAAGATCACTAAACACAAAGAAAAATGATCCTACTGTGGTGTAGCGGTTATAACATGTTTGTCAAAACTGGTTATCAAAGGCCGTGGAATGACTTGCGATGTTATGTCTGTCCGTACGTCGTACCTGTTATTGCATAGCATTTGTACTATCATTATTGGTGTGTTCAACTCTCTCTCGAGTTATTGGAGAGGGATCAACACAAACCATCGTTCGAGTAACTATGGTATTTCTATAAGAGGGTCCATGGTATGTCTAAAGCTTGGTAGTAACAACAAAAAACTGTATCGATCTTTATCGTCCTTACAAGGTAAGTTTATCTATTTTCGTGCAACAAAATTTCTCCATCTGTGAATGGATAATACAGATATGATCCTTGCATGTCTGGGGGACCCATAGCTTGAAATATCATAAATATGATAATTATCTATATAAAATTATGATTGGCAAATCGGCAGCCAAAATCATCAAAAATCGCATTCTTTATACCCCGCCCCCGGGACTTCAGAGGACCCCCATCCCTTCTCCCTATGTCCCCTTTTTCTTCCTGAAAGCAATTCTCTTACTACTTATGTGAGGTGTATGTATATGTGCCGCCCGAGCAGGTGTCTTTTTTGCACCATTTTCGTAGTGCAGGTGTCTTTTTTACTATATAAAAAATGTACTACAATTATTTTTATTTTTTTAGTAAAAAATAAAAATAAATTGTCTTTTTTCATCATTTTCGTAGTGCAGGCCCCAAAAATGAAGCTTTACTGTGTTAATTTTGTACTGCTGGTCCATTTTTTACAATATTTTTGTTGACTCATACTGAAGGTATCAAAATTGACTTCTTTCCTACTGCGGTATCAAAATTGTATCATTTCATACTGCAGTTACCAAAAAAAATCATACTGCGGGTATGTTTTTCAGTTGGTGGGCTGCACACCCCTACCACTTTTAGCATCAAGTGCCCTCCCCCTCCCACTCCCGGGATTTCATTTAATGGCATTCTTCTGTTACTTTTCAATTTTTGGTCCGTAACAATTTAATATGTAAAGTAGGCATATGCGAGTTCTAAAAAATCGTTACAAAAGTTATTTTTGAAAGAAAAGTAAAACCACAAAATCATGTTAAATATGTAAAAAATCACCATCAAAAATATACAAAATTGAAAAAAGTAGGGGCACACACGTCATCCCTCCATGCACCACATGTCATCTCGCCCTATCTTACAGGTGTCCAGATGACATCTGTTTGGTGTGAGGAGGGGATAGGAGGTGCCCTTTTGAAAGCTGGGGACGGACGGGAAAAGGAGGTGCCTTTTTTTAATGTGCTGGCGGATCACTAAAGTTATGAAATTTTCAAGATACAACAAATAGAAATCCACTCACTACAAAAACATGTTTAGGGGTATTTTACCAGGTGCCTCGGGACCGAGGACGTGGTCCCCATACCCCAATCATGCTTACCCAAACAAAAGTCCTTTTACCTACTCGCCATGTGGGTAACCAACTTCCTGACTCCCCAATCTCAAACCCATAAGTATGATTTACCTACCGAAGTGGAACCAAGGGAAGGGGGAGATAACCATGCCCCCTACAACACATCACACAAAAAGTGGCGGTGGGACAGACCCAAATCCCGCCTATGCTCAACCCACGGTTTCAACCATACAAATATGCCCCAAATGTTTTTTTGAAAATGAAAATTGGCCCTCAATCACTGTCAAAAACGTGCCCTCACTTGATTGTCTGCCCCCTTACCCCGAGTTTCTTCGAGATCCCTTCCCACATACTATGCCACCCTGTCCCACGTACCATGCCACCCTGTCCCACATACTATACCACCCTGTCACACATGCTATTCCACCGGGCCTTGCCCTACATGACATCCCACTGTGTCCTCCATGCTAAACCACCCACATCCCAATTCCTACATCTAAGAATCATTATGCTATCTTCTACCCAACAGTCTTTCCATTCATCCCCTCATCTCTATCAACCTGACATGCCCCCATTCACTTACCATCCCACATTCACATGCCCACCATCATTTGCAACCCTCTCAGCTGCCAACTATGCTCTAAACCAATTCACCCCCCTCGCCCTTCCCTGCTTATCATCCCTAGTCGTTTCCTCCTGGTAACCCTTAACTTAGATAAGTTCCCCACAAAAACATATTCAACATGAAATTTTCCCTTATAAATCAGAAAGGGTTATGTACCAAATCATTGTCTAAATATTCAATGCAAGTTTAAGACAGCAATTACTATTTATGCTTTTGTTTTCTAGCTCTATTGAGGCAAGGCTTCATTGTTTGACTTTTCTTTCATGCCATGCACAAATAGTTTAATTGCTTTACACGTCATGAATGCATTGTTGTAAATTCTTTTGAGAACGAAAGTCTCCATTATATAAAATTCCATTCCAGTGAACCATCAGTGAACCATCAGAATTATCTACCAACTGTGGTGTAGCGGTTATAATACATGTCTACAGACTACGTGGTCCTGGGTTCAAGCCCGGGTTGGGTAAATCCAGTTGTTATCAAAGGCTGTGGACATTGACTTGGTTGTCGATGTTATGTCTGTCCGTAACATCGTATTAAGCGTTTCGTGATAGCATTGGATGGAGGCGAACCCCGTCATTGTAATTGTGTATTCACTCGTCGTCGTCGTCGTCGTCGACCATCAGAATAATTCCTTTCTAAGAGTAGAAATCTTTTGTTCCCAATAACTGAATAATGCAGGTGGTCGGATGGACAACGCATGTAGTCGGACGGACAATGCACGTGGGCGAATGAATAAACAGACGACGAACGGCAGCGATGTATATCCTCTCTTCAACCAACTTCGTTGGCGAGGCGATAACAAAAAAGTCGCACGGGTAGTATGGGTCTACATGCTCAGAGATAGCTTGTCGATGTTTCTGTCTACTAAATCAGGGACTGCGCATCTGGGCAACATTTTGATGTCTGCATGTGGATAACAAATTGTTGCTGAGTAGCATCATTAATATGCGTTTCAATTAACACATATATACTGGAGTTGCTGCATTACAGCATTATCACTCTTTCTCCCTCACACACTGGATTTCTTGCTATATTTTTAGTATTATTTTTTAGACGCTCGGTTGGCGTTCAGGATTACTAACCGTTTCAGATTCAGATTCATTTTTGATTTGCAAATTGATTAACGATATTTTTTGCTACATTATCGGTTAGGAAATTTGCTACATTATCCGTATATTTTGTACTACATTATTGGTCGTTAATACCTGAGTACATTATCAGTAAATTTTGTGCTACATTATCAGTCGTTACTACTTTATCGGGAATTTACTTTGTAATAGGTCTGCAGGGGACTTCAAGTAAATAACGACTTCCGAATTGTTGATGACCTTAAAAAGAGGAAAGTAAGTGGACGTTTGGGATTTAAGACATTAGCAACCATGTTTAGAATCGACAGGGCCTTCATTCACCAGTTCCCATTGTTCAACAATCGGAAACGAGTTGTGTACATCGTCACCAAACTATACCTCAATTTGGACAAGCACATGTCCCAAACGAAATAGAGGGACACTTTTTGAAGACTAGCTGTAACCTCTTTTCAGGATATTTCGATGGGCTAAATTTCATAAAAAGGGCTATATATATATATATCCCGTATTCAAAATTTTCCCTCTCTTTCAGCAGTTCGGAGTTTAAAAAACTAACCCATTGAGTTTTTCTTTACTCATTGAAGTGCTTATACGTCTCTATATTTTATGCATGCATGGAGAGACACTAAGTCGTTGAGTATTCGACTTCCATCTATATATACATTAAATTAAGGGATGCAGAGTACAGGCGGATCTAGAGTGGGGGGAGGGGAGGGGGTTCTGAGGATTGCAGCTTTCCTCCGAAAAGTTGCATCAAGTTTTTAATTATTCTAAATGCCATGATACTGTCATTTATTAATAGAAAACTATGATTTTAGAAGGAGAAGGACGGGGGTGCACAATCAAGTAAAATCACAAGATCATATTATCACACTCTAAAAAAAGGAATGGTCTAATTTTGACCATAACATGGTCAAATCTGCACCGAACCAACATTGGTCAAAACTGAACAATAGATTTGATCATAGTATAATCAAATTTGTGCATATTATCATAATATTGTCAAATTTAACTTTTGGGGAAAAGTCCGTGATTTTGAGCAAAACCTTTGAAAATATTGAAAAAGTAAGATATTTTGAGGAAAATTTCGGAAACTTTGGGGAAAATGTCACATATTTTAAGAAAACGTTCGGGAATTTTTAAGAAATACTTTAGAAAGTTTAAGGGAAAAATCGGATATTTTGAGAAAAAAACAACTTTGGATACTTTGAGGAAAACCTTCGGAAATTATGAGGGAAAAGTTGGATATTTCGAGGAAAAGCTTCAGAAATTTTGAGGGAAAATTCAGATATTTTGTGAAAATTTGCTAACTTGAAATAAGATGGCTGGTATACAACTGAACTCTAAGATAGATCACTTTCATTAGGATTACCAAAATAATCCAACATAATGAATTTTTATTGTGCAAATTTTTCGCCTTTTTGGAAATTTTCGGCTGCCATCTATTTACGCAACTGGCACAGCCCTCTTTACTAGGTGGACCGAAGTCTGGGCTTCACTAGCCCATCGTGTTTCATTGGCGTATACAGTATACGGATTGAAGACATTTAGCTTTTTAAATTTCCAGACATGGTCAAAGAATGTCCTAAATTTCTAGATCTTCATCTGATATTTTCTGATTTTTCACAATTTTTTCCTAAATGTTCCAATTTTCCAACCATAGGTTGCTGTAAATTTAAAATGGCCTTAAGCAGTTCTCGGATCGACAAAACTGGGGGTGTCGCTGCAGACGTCCGCTATTCACAATGCGATCAGCTCCAAATCTTAAATTTTATGTAATTCTTTAAACTTCTTTCCTAAATCTTAGTCATTGAAAACGAAGGGAAATTAATGATTATTCCTGCTAGAATTTTATTGGCGCATGTCAAAATAAGACTCAAAATAAATTTCGGTCATAGATTGTGATAGACATTTAAAAAACAAAGGATTTCCAAAAAAAATATCCCAAGATCGCCCTGTATATGCCCGGTATATCATCACAAATTTTGCATATTGATGCCTGAGATTGTAGAACCCTGTATCATAGTCAATGTTGAATCGGTTTTTATCAAACTTGTATTTTTTTTACAATAGCTTATTTTAGATTTTGACAGATTTTAAAGCAACTTAAGTAATTTCTCCTCTACACGTCCTTTGAAAGCTGTTCTGTAATATAATCTTTCATGGCATCTGACCACGGGATGCACTTAAATAAGAAAGGCCAATCATGTATTTGTTTTTATTTATTTATCTTATCAATAATGATTAAATTGATTGCGCCCTCTTTTTGTACCTTACTTCGATCAGGAAAAATGCCCTCACTGAAGTGTTTAATATTTCGATATCTTATTTGAAGAAAGACAACAAATTTTAACTTAATTTTATCAAGAACATGAATGTTTCAAGGTGTCCTTCGTGAATTAAACAGAGAATTGCTGATAATTTAATATGAATTTTCCAGAAACAAGAACACTTTTACTCTTTTCTCCGTTAAAAGGTTCGTGTTGATTATGGGAGGGTCGGAGCGAAGTTGAATGTACTTTTGGATATGAATTAACGTACATTTTGCAGTGTATTTGTGAAAGTAACGTTAGTCAAAAATGGCCGAGAGTGGTTGGGGAAGGAAATCAATTTTTATCAAGAAAAACATCGTTAGATCAAAGGAGAAGGTTTGTTTTTACTTAATACATTATTTTTGTTGTAAAAATGACTATATATCTCGAGTTTTACTGCGATGCGTTTGTGTTGCTCCTGTTAACCGGACACTTTTACGTTAGGCTTGTTGTGATGTAACGTTAGGCCCTATTTATTGTTAGGCTTGCGGCACTAACGTTAGGCCTACTTATTGTATTCCTTAGTACGGGTTGACATTGGGATTGCCTTACGAGGGTTTGTAGAAATTAGGTAAAATTCCATTTTACATTACATTTACAACTTACATTTTTTTTTTATTCACTTGTAGAAAATTGGTGATTGAACTAACTTTTTGGATATCAATTAACAGTTAGTTTAGTACCAGGTACTGTAGCCTACAGTGGGTGTACCAATTCAGCACATTAGGAATTGTTTTTACCTCCGTTCGTTATATGTAGTTTTCTACTTCTAAAAAATATCATTCATTAAAAGTTTAAGATATAAATATTCTAGTTAAAAAGTATTTGAACTCTAAAAGTTTTATTATTTTTTTTAATTATCATTTTAAAATTTCGACAAGGTGTACATGTACCACGAAATGTGTACCAGTTGAGCGTATTTAAAACACACACGATTTTCTGCAATTCATCTCATTTTTATACATATATTTTACAGCTTTTCACAAATATATTGAACAAAAACATCTTAAATAAACTCTTTGACATTAGGTTTAGATACAATGATACTCGCCGCCAGTCGGCTATTAAATAAAATCCATTTTAAGATTGAACCTTTTTTATCGCTTTCGTATGTACCAGTTGCAATAGAAAAATAACAAATTGCGTATTTATACGGCGCAAGCGCAATCAAGTAGTTACGAGAAGGCAATACGCTAAACTGGTACGGGGAATTTCGCAAGCGATAAAGGTCGCGAAAACATGGAAAAACAATATTTATCATGCAAACTTTGTTTATTTTGCAAGTTTACAATAATTTTCATATGTTATTTAACCTGCAAAGCTTGACCATATTTTTAAAGATTTTTTTATTCGTGCGTTTCTGATCAAAACGGAAAAAAAGTAGTATGATTTTTTTACAGAATCAAGTGTCTCGAGTGATGTAGGCTCGAAATCAAATGGTAAAAATGTTTCTTTTACTCGTGAACCGAAACATATTTTGAAGTTTTAATTCAGCACAAATTCGTGATTTTGTATGTTTTAAGAGTAAGAACGAATGGTAAGATTTTAGCAACAAATTACTAGAAGTAAACGAATAAACAAATGCGAAAATACGCGGAATTGGTACATGTGCTGAATTGGTACACCTACTGTAGGCCTACAGTAGGGTAGGCCTATGTGGAACAGTTCCGAGGAAAAATGTGTTTTTTATTTCATAATTCCTTAATTGTCTCATATTTTTAGTTTTTAGTATTGTAGATCAATTTGCAATTACATTTTCCATGTACGAATTTTGTATACTCACGGAATTTTTTGTTATTTTCTTTCAATTTTGATCAAAAGAGTAGCAAAATTTATTTGATCTCCAATATTTGTGCATAACTTGTAGGCTTTATAGGTAGGGCTTAACATGTATTTCCCAAGTAACTTAATTTGCCCTTATTGCCTTAAGGTAAGACTAGAATAATGATGTATGTAACAAATTCCACTATTCTCTGTGAGCACGACATAACATTCCATTTTACACATTTTGGAACTAAACTTTTTAGTGGAACTAGTCCCATTATAATTTTTAAACTTACAAAATCTTGACACAATATCAAAATTAAATCAAAATTATGCTGGTAGACAGAAAACATATTTGCAGTTCTTTCTATTATAAATAAAAACTATTAGCAAAGAACAAATGTTTGATAATTTCCAAATTTCTAAGTAGTTATGAGTGAACAGACAACATGGCAGTATGGCTGGAAAAATCACCCTCACAAATAGCATAACAATTTCTTAAAGAGTTCAATAAAAACAATAACGATGCTTGTTATAGGTGGAAAGCAATAGATTTTACCAATTTTCTGTGGTATTGGTAATTTTTCTTTGAACACGTAAATTTGGTGAAAGTTTTCTTGGAACTGGTCTTTTCGCTTCACTGATTCACATATTGTAACGTTAAATAATACACTTTTCCAAAAAACTTTTCCTAAATCTTCACCTATATAGCACCACGATGGAATAATGTTCTCCGAGATTCATATTTTGTAGTAACCCTCGGACTAGTTATGGAATCATCTACCATCGTGTGGCTGTAATTTTTTTCACTTTAAGCTGTTTCTGTATGCTGACATTGTGTGATTGTTGTTGTTCACTGATCTGCGGCCTCACGAAGGTTATGGTTTTTTCCTAAAGATAAAAATGTTGGGATTTACATCTTAACTTTACACTACTTTCCTGAGAATATTCTTCACTAAAATATCAAAAATCTGTTATCACTAGGTTCACAACAAATTTATTGTTTATCCACAAAATAATTGGACGGCCAGCCGGCTGGCATCAGTCCGACGGTACTACAGGGAGTACTAAGATTTAGGCCTACCCTAAGTTCAAGTAATATGTTAGTAAATATAATGGTAGGTTGTGCAGTAGCAAATTGATAAGGAATGGGATCATAGGCATATGCATTATGTCATTTTATGACATATCAAAAGAGACAAGAGGTCCAATAGTACTGGGTATATTTATAGAATGTAATGCATTTTAAAGACTCCACTGCTATACTAAGGTTACTGTGCTACTCAAGTCTCACAATTGTGCTTGAATGAGTTGAAATCGTACTTGTAGTCGTAGTATACTAATGTTAGACAATGTGCTAGGCTATAACGTTAGTATCAATTTGTCACTGTGATGCCAATCACATGGAAGGCATTGTAAGTAGGGTAGAATTCCAGACTGCATAGTTTGCAAAGTGAGCAGAAAATCATTTTTGGACTCAAAAATGTGTGCCAATGTCAAGAAAATGTGTGCCAAGATCTACAAAATGTAGGTCAATGTCTAGAAAATGTGCACCAATAATCATCTATTTATAGTGGAGAGAATACAAAAATATTTAACAAAAAGCTGAAGTTGCAATATGAAGAAGTTTTCCTGTGTTTAGGCTATCAAGAACTTTACTTTTCTCAACTTTTTAATGAAGAAAACTAAAATTGATTCAAAGATGTGCACCTACCATCAAAAGTGTGCGCCTAGAATGCACCAAAATCATGAAAATAACTTTTCAATCAAAAATTAGTGTGGAAGATTTCTTTCTTTCTTTATTTCACATATTTGTACAGGGTGACCTGTTCAGCAACAGTGCTGGTCTTTCACAATGTCCTGTTGTATACATGTACATAAAAAGCAAAGTACAAAAAATATAAAACATTGAACTTAAAAACGAGCAAGCAGTACTTGGTATGAATAAAATAATGATAGTGACATTCAAAGCAAATTAAAAAAGCAAATTTCGAAGAAATAATCAACTTTATTAACAAAATTGTTAAAGTAAATCAAATTATTTATAGCATAATAAAAAAATGAAAAATTTCAACAAATGGCCCAATACAAAAACAACATATAACAAATTAGAAACTAGTGAAATTGTAACAAAAAGGTGAAAAATATGTAAATATTTAAAAAAATGAAAATTAAAAAGATCTTCTGCACTAAACATGTACAAAGATGCAATCTGGGGTTAGATCAAGCAATAATTGCAATGAGTCCGACTGGGAATCACAGGAAGGCAGTAGATGGGGCTACTGCGTCAAGACGAACTTGGACTGAAACTCTAAATGTTGGGATGGTAGTTGTAGCTTGGGGGTCTGATTTTTAACCATTTAAGAGCATAATTTCAATCTTTTTCATTAAAAAAAGATTGAATTTTCAGAATAATCTAACTTAAATGTGTGACCAAATCTTTGAGATTTAACAAAACATTTATCACAAACTTATCATTTAGAATTATCAGTACAAAATAAAAGAATAATTGCAGTAGTTTGCAGGGCTCGAAATTAGCATTAGCCTGCTTGCCCGGGGCTAGTTAATTTCAGTATGGGCTAGCATATTTTCAATCATTCAAGCCCATTTGGCTAGTTCTATAATCAGAAATCTTTTAGTATGTTTATGTGAGACATGAAGAAATGGGCTTGTGGAAAGTTCAGTAGGGATAGTGTGATGTGTGAGGTGAGAAAGCCAGACAGGCTAGTTATGTGTGAGGTGAGAAAGCCAGACAGGCTAGTGATAATCTGATAAACCAATGCTAATTTCCAGCCCTGGCAGTAGGACAGATACATGCAACATTATTTTCATATAATAGGCATACTGTACATCATAGATTTAGTGTACTCAGCACACTGATCTTGTTTCCTTTTTAATCTTAATGCACAGAATAGAAAGTGAACTATTATTGACATACTTCATGAACAGATATTGTCTGATGTTAAAGTCTTAAGTTTTTTATGGAAGAATTTCCTGCAGAAAGGTCAATGTGGTGTGTATATAGCTTTCATTCTGTGTTTTATGATTGAAGTCTTTTAAACTGAATAATTTCTTACTTTAAGATACAACTCTTTAGAGTTTTTTTTTTCCTTTTTCAGAGAAGTTAATTGAAATTCTGTTTCACTTATATTGTATGAATAACGAAATGGGTTTTTTTGCCATTTTTTATAGACTAACACATAAATATCTATATGAAATTGTATGATTAATATTAATCCTTGATGGACCACGCCCATAAAGAGAACCTGCACTTCTTTCAATTTCAGTCCAACAAAGTACTATATCAAATGGTAGGAAATTTGATGGTGCTTTTATACAGAGAGTTAGGTTTATTGATAACTTTCTGTTGCTCCCTAAATTTGTAAAAAAAATGATTAATCACATATTAAAGGTTGCTAGGGCAATTTGTGGGTGGGGAATAATGTGTGCCACCATTACTTGACTTTAATGTTGGCACCAGGATTTGTCCAGTAAGAAAAAGGAGTGGGGAATTTAAAGATATGTTGCTGTACTTCGTTACATTCAACATTTTACTTATTCCTCACTGGGGATATGTAGGCCTATTGGGGAATTGTAGGCCTATTGGGGGAATTGTAGGCCTATTGGGAGAATTGTAGGCCTATTGGGGAATTTTAGGCCTATTGGGGGAATTGTAGGCCTATTGGGGAATTTTAGGCCTATTGGGGGAATTGTAGGCCTATTGGGGGAATTGTAGGCCTATTGGGGGGGAATTGTAGGCCTATTGGGGGGAATTGTAGGCCTATTGGGATAATTGTAGGCCTATTGGGGGAATTGTAAGCCTATTGGGGGGATTTGTAGGCCTATTGGGGGGATTGTATACAGGTTGCCCATGCTTGACTTGTATTGATTGTGCATCAGTTTCGTTTGGAAAATTGAACCTGGTATGGATTCCATACTATGGATTGATTTTCTGACCAAATTGGATCAAATGTGACAATTTGCACATATTTGCATAAGTGGTGTGTGTTTAGTATGTACAGTATTTTTTTTCAGTTGTACTTAAAAAATGTTGCATATTTCATTGATTTTCAGTGGATTGCTTTTATACATCATAAATGAATGAAATTGTTTCCTAAATAACCAAATCTTAAAGGCTTTTGTGGTTTTCTATCTCCTCTTTAAATCTGGATAACAATCAATAATAACATTGCAATTTGCAAGATGTGGTTGCAAATCTGCTGTGTGCCTTGAAATGATCCTGGTTTTTACCAGAATGGGAGATAATCTTATTTGTGGTATAAATGAACAGATGGAGGCAGTCACATCATGAGTGGGAAAGAACTCATTCCTTAAGTGCTTGAGGAAAAATCTGATGACTACAGTTTTGTGTATTATCTACAATAAAATGACCCTGAAACTTTAAGAAGCTCTAAAACTGGTAAATTTGGATTTGGATTAGATTGTCATGATTTTGACTGCATTTTTTAGTATGACCCACTGTAGTGTAGTGCTTATTATACTAGTCAGACCATGGAGTCCTGAATTGGAAATTTAGTTGGTTGGTATATGTACAGTATGTATGAGTAATCTGAACAACTAAGTAGTGCAAAATTCAAAGGCCAAGGATGACTTTAAATAATGTATTGGAGAAAAGAGACCTCTTCACATATGCTATTATACATTACATTAGATAACATAAAAGGTCTGCTGTAATAGTAAAGGTAAATGACTGGATGGCTCGAGTTCAGGGGTGGCAATAAGACAAGTTTTCAGGTCAATCTTTATACATTTCTTTCTTAGAACTAGTGTTCCAATGATTACACTATAACATGCTTCTGCTGATTGCCGATCACATTTGCCATAATCAGCCTGATCCAATCGGATTTCCGATTATTTTTTATGATAGCACTAATTGTGATAAACATGCTGTTGGCAGTGCTGGTGATCATAGATTAATTAGATACAATATTTTTCAGAAAAATACAACATGAAGTTTGAAATACAAAAACTGAGCAAAATATAAATAGATTATGCTTAACTCAATTCATTTCATTTATGGTTGTCCATCTCACGCGGTTCAGGTTAAGTGAACGGCATTTCCATGCCTCTAGCATGCGTTAATAAAGTGCAGCGGGATCTCTCATTAAATGTAAACTTGTTACTCATCGAGCCACTTTCACAGTAAAATATACTCCCCGTAAAAGAATTCATTGCTTCTCAAAGCAATACATCAATCTCTCATTGCCATTGTTGAGTTGTTGTAAAGAAAATCTTATCCAGTTCTTAAGTTAGATCTGATTTCTTTATATTTCCTGTTCCATATGTATTGGTTTGTTTCTTTGCTGTATATACCCAGGGGGTGGAAGTAGGATTTCTGCTTGTTACAATCCTCCACTTTGAGTTATAATCTGGGGAGAATTCTTTATATATCTTATCTTTATAAATTGTAACTATTAAAATTGGCATAATAATAAATAAGACAAAAATGAACTATGCCCATTTACAGCAATTCATTGCCTGGTGTGTAGTATATTTTGAAAATACAGGGGAGTTGAACATTTAGTTCTTGCATATTAAGCTTGGGCGATATTGAGCATTATGCAATATCGATATATCGCCTGAAAAATATCAAAATATCGATTTGCAGATTATATGACGCCATACGTAAGTCGTATGTACTGTTCTGGCAAGGTAATCTCGTCCCGGCTCAAAAAAAGTCAAGTCAAACTTTTTGTACAAATTAACAGAAATCACTGCAAAATATATACATAACATCTTCAAATAAACACCCACTATGTTTAAAAATGTTCTTTACATGGTTTCTATCTCAAAAGATCGAGCACAGAAACATTGAAAAAGTTTAGGCCTCAGCATATTCTTAAGATAAAAACAAATGTTGTGGAACTGGTATTAGGCTTACACTGTATGACTTACACAAAAATTGGCTCCAATTCTTCTTAAAATTGTATTACTCACATACTTCTTATAAATGTACTACTGAAAAGGCATTATTTTGGTAGCATTTTATGGACTTCTAGACATTCAGAACTCCATATATAATGCATAATATCCAATTTCTAGTCTACTTCAATCATCGCACGAGTGTTGTCACTCGGAAGAAACAGTGGTAGATGGTACGTGTGTACATAGTAAAGTACTGTACAGTAGTGATACTGTGTGTATGTAGTTAGTTACTGCACTGTCTGTACATTATCTGATCGATCTGGCAAGATCAGTTTGTCACTTTTACTTTAACTTTCTAAACGAACAAAATAGTGACAAAAACCTCATAGTTTTGTCGGTAATTTGTCAATTAATGACTTGTCTAATATAAAAATTCAGATTCAGTATTCCTTTTGAGGAAACTTAACACGATGTTTGAGAAATTAACATCTTATGATTTTTGTTGTCTGAACATCGTAAGCCATCAAGTATAAAGTTGAAGTATTGCGCAATACTGTACCTCTGTACTCCACGAGTCAAGTGTTTTTTTGTTCATGGAAGAATTTTGGGGTAATTGTTATCACAATATTAATGTTTAATAAAGCTTTAGCATAACTGACTGCCTGAAATTTGATATTAATGAAATTGATTAACTTTTTGTGGCTGTTTAATGAAAAATACTTGGGATGTTTGATAGTCATGTGTAGCTCTTTAATAGTTCATGTATAGTGTATTATTATTGAAAAAACATATCGATACGACCCTTGAACTCAATATCGGCCATATCGATACATCGCCCAAGCTTATTGCTTGTTTAGTTCAGCATATTCAATTATTTCAGCTTCCTCAACATAAACAGAAGTAAACCATTATGATATATACTTATCTTTCTAATGTTATAACATGGAGGAATATTCAACTCACAAAAACGTAATTAAACTTGTAAATGTGAATTCACCCTTAACAAAGATAAATGCTAAACTACATAACTTGTATTTGCATCATTTTCTTATGATCATTTTCTTATGATAAGGAACTCCAATGTCTGACAAACAGAAAAGGTAACTAATTATATGAAGGTAAACATTCAGTCTGGGGGATGTGCAAGTCAGCAATTCTTTTGTTGAGTAGTTATTGACAAACAGAGTGACCTACTATCCTAAAACTTTGTTTAGAACATAGACAAGTATTGAGAATGTGTTATTATTGATCTGCTGCCTGAATGAGGTCACAACTCTACTTGCTCTTAATAGCTCAAAGAAATGACTATTGAGCAGTTCAGTATGACCTTGAAAAGCAAAAGTTTGAATTAACAATGCTGTACAGTTAATTCCCAGACTCTGAAAAGCTGTTCCTTTGCTTCTGTATGTATTCACGCCCACTCGGATTTATGAATATATAATAGTTGAAACTTACCATTTGCCGACGATGATTTCATGGTCAAAAAATTGATAAATAATTGTCATTTTTGCAAAACTTATAGTGAAAAGTCGAATAATTATATTCATTGTTTTTTAAAGTTGTCATTGATTGAAAAAAGGACCAATTTTACAGACAAAAAGAACGCTACAAAACTGAAAATTTACTCGATGAATTTCTCCCATGCGATGTGGGTAACCATTCTTGCAACAGAGTGTTTTTTTGACTATGTGATGTAGAATTTTCTTCTACACATCTTTCAAATGATATTTAATCGCATAACCTGCCAAAACAGTCAGGAGCACGCCAAATACAGACATATTCCGACTAGCTTATGATTGAAAATAAGGACAGCGTGATTACAGCAAATGCGCTACCGCTATTGGTATATACATATCACCTGACAACAACACCGCACACAGTGATATGCAAATAATGGACTACAAACACAAATAAGCGGAAATCTGATTGCGAGAACTGCAATTAGCTTAGCTATAGTCCAGCGGATTTGGTGCCATCCATGTGTATTGTATTATCATTTAAGCAACATGAATGTATAATTTTTGGTCATTTGTATGGAGGCTGTTTTGTATTTACCGGTAATATGCTAAAATTACCTTAAATTTTTAAATAATGGTATTCAACACATAAAACATTAATCAATTACACCAGTTGCCATGACAACTTCTATTTGATTAAATTTATGACTTGTCTTAAGGTGAATGCAAAACCATTGGTCAAGTGTAAGAGGTTAAATGGTGCCTCTCCCTTGAAAAATCTTGGATCCGCCACTATCAGAAAATAGACCAAAATAATAAAAAATGGTTGCCATGGCCACCAGAAGTTGAATTTTCGATGGCTCCACATCTAAAATTTATTCTTAGGGCATGACCAACAACTATGCCAAATTTCACACTTTTATCAAAAAGTGAACGATTTCATGAAATCATGGCCCAAATCCGCCCGACTACTATCCTAACATCATTAAAAATGATAGGCTATGATTTTTTTGTTTTTATACTTCACCAATTCAACATGATAAGGCTGTAGACAGTGTTCCAATGTTCACATTAATGTGGGGGATTCCTGCACATATTATCAAAAATAATTGAACGATGAAAATTCCTACAAGTTATTATTTGTAATTGGTTGAATATGCCAAATTTGGCTTTTTTTCCAGCCAAATTTTGGTGTGTTTTTTTGTTGTTGTATTTTTGGCCCGTTTTGGTATTTTTGGCCCTTTTTGGTATTTTTCCACAAAAAAATTCCCTGTTTTTTCACTTAGCTTTGGATCATGATTCCTGGAATAATCTTGTTTAATAATTGTACAAAAAACAATGGCATGTGTTCTCACTTAAGAATGTGCTCACAAACAGACCCACTGCAGGCTGCCAGGTAAAGTAATCGCAGGCCGCAGGGCATGAGTGAACCGCAAATCAAAAATGTGGGTCATTGAAAAATCCGCGAGCAGGGTAACTGTTCGTGTGAAATAAGAGCTTGTACTTAAAACACTGCCATAACTTTTTCCTGATCTAAGAGAATAGCTTATTATATACTGTATGTGTAGTTTTTAATAAAGAGGTGGTGGTTATCTGTTAAAAAATTTCAGAATATAACAGTTTTATCTTGTTGTACTGGTCCTCTGTTTTTTTTTTAGTATTACAATTGTTATAAATACATGCAAAAATTATGCAACATGTTACATGATGTAGCATCATGGATTATTTTTTTTTTTTTTATTAGACCAAAAGTTGTCTATGTTATGGTTCGTTTATTTTACAGTCCTACCATTGTGATTTTTAAAGGATTTATTGATTGTTAGCACCTCGGTGATAATTTTCACTTGTATAGTCAAAGTATTATTTTGATGTTTGTCAGGTCAATTATTTGTCGGGTCAACACACAGTTCAGAAACTAAAATGAAATAATTGAGATTTTACTCATTTCAATGTTTAATTTCTTTGTTGCTTGTTAGGCACCATGGGGATTGTAATATCCCTTCATATAGGGAACGCGCGGGAAGTATGGCTCACTTAATATGTTCCGAGCACTTCCTGCTGGAATACAGTAGCACAAGGTGAGCGGCTGTTCCAAATATACCTACTTAGTAGTAGTTACATTGATGTATGCAGTAATGTGTACTTAAGTGTAGTGGGGCTCCCTATCACATAAGGAACTGTTATGTACTGTAGCTAAGGGGGAGTGATTTAAAATGAAAAGGCCTAACAACCTCAATAGTGCAGCACTCTGATAGGAAATAACAGGAACTTTACATGTTTTATTATGTACAGTATATGTCAACTAATGATGATGATAATTTGATAGGAACTACATTTAAATAAATGTAACAGAAATTATATTGAAATTTTCTAATAAATCAAACTCCATTACAGTCGCTAATTTGTACTTTGCATTTGTTGGTAACATCATGACTTTTATATTAAAGATGTTTTCAGCAAAAATAAGCTTTTGACTCAGATTGTGAACTGAATTATTTTAACTTATTACTGGTCTATTTAGTCCTTTACTAAAAAGGAAATCTACTGGTCAGTATCATTACTGTATTGTAATGATTGAAGGTGTTTTTTATACAACACCCATTTCTATGGATACCATTGCTGTTTTATTTCCTATTGTAAACAAGCAGAGTTTTATTCTGTAAAAAAATGTGCTGTGGGTGTCCATGCAGAGTTTGTAGGAAATTAAAGTTATGCAGCGAATTGTTACCAGTCTTATGGGAGCACATTATACCTTGGCAGATGAAATATGTTTGTTCATAGGGTACAGTATATAGCTTGAATGTTATAATTAGTCATTCTACAGTAGTTACTAATGTGTACTTAATGAGTACAATTTTCATTTCATCATACACATAACTATGGAAAGAATATCTATGCTGAGCAGTCTCATGGTCAATGCATGGAAATTAAATTAGTGTAGCTGGGGATCTTAAAGGACTTTTACTGATTGTGAGACAAATATATTAATTTAAAGTAATCCTATGCTTGCATATCATAGCATGTATGGGATCCTATGCTTGCATATCATAGCATGTATGGGATCCTATGCTTGCATATCATAGCATGTATGGGATCCTATGCTTACATATCATAGCATGTATGGGATCCTATGCTTGCATATCATAGCATGTATGGGATCCTATGCTTGCATATCATAGCATGTATGGGATCCTATGCTTGCATATCATAGCATGTATGGGATCCTATGCTTGCATATCATAGCATGTATGGAGATTCATTGAGTTGAAATTCATTTTCAAATTTTGGAGATCAGATTTTTTTGTTAAAGCCTTGTTTCTCCATGATTTTTTCCTGAAGTCTGGAGTGTTTAACACTATTTTCTATATTGTGCTTTAAAGTGCATACATGTCAAAGCTACAGTTTCACGATACTTCCTTTGCTTCTCAAGTCAGTTTTGAGCAGGTGTGAAATAATGTTTAAATAAGTTTTCTGCTAGTTTTGATTTCTCAATATTGATTTTATATTATTTTTTTGTGACAGCAGAATGTCATTCATGCATAAATTTTACCACATTGCTGAGAATATTCGGACACTGCAGCACTTACTGATTTCTGCATTACATTTTTTCACAGAAAGTGTCAAAGATATCCAAGAATGTGTCTGTACATCGTATGAAGCCAAATTTCTTTAATGTATAGAGTAAACAAACCTTCTCTTTTGCTGAAATAAATGTAGAATATGGAACGATACCCTTTTTAAGATCACAGTTTTTGTCACTCCTTGATTGTTAGTGGAAAACCATATTTTCAAGTGTCAATTTTTGGTTCCAATGCGATAGCATCAGGAAGCTATGCGGTCATGATGGTGTATGTATGTGTGTATGTTTGTGACGGCCAGCTCGTAAAGGCGATTTATCAAGACCGATACACTAGATTCATGTCATATGTGGTACACAAGTAGCCCATGGTCCGTAGATGCGCCTTATTGTTTTTGATTGTGATGTCATGCATATTAAATAAGTAGGCGGGACTTAATATAAAAATCTTGAAATGTTTATATTTTAACAATAGCACGTCTGTTTTATTATATTTAGTGTAATTACGATGTTGGCTAGTGTGCACATGTTCATGATTTAATAAACTTGTTGTATTCCATTAATATGCAAAGTGGGCGGGTCTTAATATGATTTTGCTGAAAAAAGCTTGTAAACACGGTATCTCACAAATGGTAAACTGGATTCATGTTATATTTGGTACACAGATAGCCCATGATCTGTAGATATGCCCTATTGTTTTTTAGAGTAATATCATGTATATTAATGAGTAGGCGGGACTTATTGTAAAAATGTTGAAATGTTCATATTTTTAACAACCATATGTCTGTTTTGTTTTATATGTGGGATAATCATGATGTTGGTGTGTACATATTCATGATGTAAAAATGTTGATTTTTATTAATATGCATAGTGGGCGGGGTCTAACATGATTTTGTTTAAAAGAGCTTGTAAACACAGTATCTCAAGAACTATACATAGGATTTAGTTCATATGTGGTACACAGATAGCCCATGGTCTGTAGATGTGCCCTATTGTTAAAGGTGATAATATCATGCATATTAATGAGTGAGCGGGGCTTAAAGTAAAAATCTTGAAATGTACATAGATGGGTCATGGTCTGTACATGATGTATGTTCTACTGTTGTGCTAGTGAATATAAATGAGTAGGCAAGGCATACTGACAAATTATTGAAATAAGATTAATGAGCAACCGTTTTTGCATCATTTTTGTGTGTCCAATGCTTTGTATGCTGTATTTAAATTTGAATGAATGTCTAAGCAAATCGTATGCCAGAGTTTCCTGTGGGATATTTTGTTTTGCTCAAAATATTCTACTTGTCTGTCGTGGCCCTCAGAATGCAACAGGACTAGTATTGTAAACTTTCATGCTCAATATCCGCCATCTTTTAATTGAGAACTATATTTTAAATTTTATTAAATGAAGAGAATATGGACTGTTCAAATTAAGTGCTATGTATTGAAGGTTGTATTTTAATGGTTACTATGCTACTATCAATTTCAGCATTGCTAATTATAGAAATTTATGACATATTTTTTATTCGCAAAAGTCATGTAAATTGGCAACATTGAGGAATGTAAATGAAAGCTTTCGGTGCCAATCCAATATTTTAAGAGCTAAGTTGACAGGTTAAGAAATTGTTAGCGTCCATTGCGTACACACTGCATGTAATCCTGCAACCTGTCAAATTCGGTATGGGTAGAATTTATTTCAGGAGAACCAAGTTGCAGATCGTCTTTATTTGTTGTATCTATTCTATTTTAAAATGAATAAATTCAAACCTACATAACTTTGTTCCTTTTTCTTTAAGGGTCATGTCTAGCTTTTCGTTTTTGAGGGGGCTTAAGCTCCCCCCCCCCCTTCCCCACCAAAAAACACAACAAAAAACACTGAATGCCGTTTTCAGATCAGGGAGGACAGAGGCTTAGGACTAAGGGCACCTCGGAAAGGAGTTTTATTTCCCAGTTGCATGCATGCTTTTTTTTTGATGAAAGTGTGAAAGTATTAACATAAAATTAAAGGAAAATGCATAAAATTGTTGGAAAATTTGTTCTATTTTGGCAACTTTCTGAGAATTTCTTAAATTGACAGTGCTTTACTAGAAAGTGAAGAATTTTCCTGGAAATTAAGGAAATTGAAAAAGATTTCACCAAAGAGCTTCCAAGCTCTTTGATTTCACGAAAATGAAGGAAATTTCTTAAAAAATGGAGATTTTTTGAAACTTGACGAAGATTTTCTTAAGATTCATGAAAATTTCGCAGTTGAAGAATGTGCTGTTTTTTTTAAGAAGGGGAGCAAAGCCCAGACCCCCAGACCCCCCTTAAGACACTTCACTGCTTTCTTTATTACTATCCATACAAACAAAAAAAAATGCCAGGACAGCCCTTTTATAAAGGGTGTTTTTGTTTGATTCAAGCAGTTTCATTTTATAGCAGTTTCATTTTCTGTTTAAACAAGCACCAATGAAGATGCTTCGTATTTTATGACGTGACATGATTTCCTACATATGGATTTGAAGCATGGATAATATTTCAGCCTGATCTAAAATCAATGTAATATTAATGGGTCAATTTGAGATATTTGGCATTTTTGTTGTCAGATTGATGATCAGGTTTCATAAATCAACAGAAATTGTTGCTATGGGGAACTTTTATTCAGGTTGAAAATGGATCAGATTGCTGGTGATTATGTGATAGACTATTAAAGGAATACAGGCTGACATTCACCAAACAACTGGAGTACAAATGCCAAAATTAAATGAATTACTGATCCATTAGGTTGAGATGTGTATTATGTATACAGACATTAAAAAGCTCAAACATTTAAAAAGAAATAAAACAAAAGTTGTATAAATGTGGAGCAGCTCATTGACTTCATGTCAGTTTTCTTGTAACTAGTTCATTCAATAATCAACACCAATACACTTGATAATATAAAAACTTGAAACACATGCGTAAATTTAATTAAATCTACAGTGTATAAAGTAAAGTCTAAATATTGAGATGAAAATTCAATTGTTTTAATTCATTTATCCGTAAGCTGCCAAGTGGGAATTTCTTAATTGGATCTTTGACTCTGTAGAAGTAATGTTTGAATTGTAACTATGCTGCATAGTACAGTATATGTACAGATTCGGCATCACCTAACTTTGAAGGCGTGAGAGATGTGAGAACAGCAATCCAATTATCTTATTAGAATAAAAATCAGTTTAAGCTGTACATTTCTCATGGTTAAGGTATATACAACAGAGGAACAACAGACAACAATATGAGGCATGCATCATCACATTGTACACATATTTTATTTCGGGATTTTATGGCTGTGATGTCTAGGAATTACTTTGTACACATGTTTTATTTTGTGCTTTTATGGCTGTGATATCCAGAAAGTACTTTGTACACATATTTTATTTGGGGCTTTTATGGCTGTGATGTCCAGGAATGACTTTGTACACATATTTTATTTGGGTTTTTATGGCTGTGATGTCCAGGAATTACTTTGTACACATATTTTTTGGGGGGCTTTTATGGCTGTGATGTCCAGAAATGACTTTGTACACATATTTTATTTGGGTTTTTATGGCTGTGATGTCCAGAAATTACTTTGTACACATATTTTATTTTGGGTTTTTATGGCTGTGATGTCTAGGAATTTGTACACATATTTTATTTTGTGCTTTTATGGCTGTGATATCCAGGAATGATTTTGTACTCATATTTTATTTTGTGCTTTTATGGCTGTGGTGTCCAGGAATTACTTTGTACACATATTTCATTTGGGTTTTTATGGCTGTGATGTCCAGCAATTACTTTGTACACATATTTTGTTTTGGGCTTTTATGGCTGTGATGTCCAGGAATTACTTTGTACACATATTTTATTTGGGGCTTTTATGGCTGTGATGTCCAGAAATGACTTTGTACACATATTTTATTTTATTTTTTATGGCTGTGATGTCCAGGAATTACTTTGTACACATATTTTATTTTGGGTTTTTATGGCTGTGATGTCCAGGAATTTGTACACATATTTTATTTTGTGCTTTTATGGCTGTGATGTCCAGGAAATTGTACACATATTTTATTTTGTGCTTTTATGGCTGTGATATCCAGAAAGTACTTTGTACTCATATTTTAGTTTGTGCTTTTATGGCTGTGGTGTCCAGGAATTACTTTGTACACATATTTTATTTGGGTTTTTATGGCTGCGATGTCCAGGAATTACTTTGTACACATATTTTATTTGGGGCTTTTATGGCTGTGATGTCCAGAAATGACTTTGTACACATATTTTATTTGGGTTTTTATGGCTGTGATGTCTAGGAATTACTTTGTACACATATTTTATTTGGCTTTTTATGGCTGCGATGTCCAGGAATTACTTTGTACACATATTTTATTTCGGGTTTTTATGGCTGCGATGTCCAGGAATTACTTTGTACACATATTTTATTTAGGTTTTTATGGCTGTGATGTCCAGGAATTTGTACACATATTTTATTTTGTGCTTTTATGGCTGTGATATCCAGAAAGTACTTTGTACTCATATTTTATTTTGTGCTTTTATGGCTGTGGTGTCCAGGAATTACTTTGTACACATATTTTATTTGGGTTTTTATGGCTGCGATGTCCAGGAATTACTTTGTACACATATTTTATTTTGGGCTTTTATGGCAGTGATATCCAGAAGTACTTTGTAAATATCTTATTTTGGGCTTTTATGGCTGTGATGTCCAGGAGTTACTTTGTACACATATTTTATTTTGGGCTTTTATGGCTGTGATGTTCAGGCCCAGGTAGCACTAGGCTGTTTTGAAGGATACTGTACTTTACTCATGGTACCGTACTATTGCAGGAGAGCCTATCCTACAGTACAGTGTAATCTGCAAACATGAATTTTGCATCAAAAGCAGAGTTGCCAGGTGCCAATTATATACTTTGGTAATTAAGTGAAGCTCTTGTCTGCCAATTGCTTCAATGCACATCAAAATTCTGGTAAACTTCTTTCATAGGATGTCACTTTTTGGGAATTTGTCTTCAATTTCAAGCAGATAAATTATCAACAATTTTTGAGCTCAGATTTCACATCTCTTCATTTGTCAAAACAAGCTGAACTAGTGCTGGTTTCTTTTTTGCCAGAGGGAAAAAGCTAAGTAAAGGATTATAACTACTTTTAACTTTCTGTGAGCACTGTCGTATACGAAATGCTGTCAGCAACGTCACAACCATGACTGCCCCACTTGCCCTAGAGTGAGGGGAAACAGAAGGTGCCCTTTTTAAAGTTAGGACGGACAGGAGCAGGCGGTGCCTTTTTTAAAGTTAGAGGGCGGACCGAAGCAGGAGGTGCCCTTTTGAAAGTTACATGAATTTATTCTAGATCATTCTTGAAGTTTGAGGACAAATAGAAATCCACTCACTCACAAATCCCACATAGTACATACAAAATGTAACATACAGATAGTTTTTATTTGACACAATTAAAGCATGTCATTTACCAGGGGCCCTGACACTGAGGGTCGTGATGGGAGGGGGAAACAAGTCAGTCCGCAGAGCTTGCTTCTCTTTAATAGGATTGTATGCATTGATTTTCGCGCTGTGCATTTTTAATGAGCTGAAAACATACCAATTTAAAACTGCGACATCTTAACAATTTTAAGACCTACGGAAACAATCTAACTTGCAAATTGCTAATAAAAGATTGATTTCTGAGAAAATAATAACAACTTTGTTAAGAACAGAAAGGAAAAGGGTAAATTTATATGCGAATAAAACTTAACAATAACAGGAAAATATGGGCATACGCCTTAATACATAAAAAAATACCTGCAACAGCACGAAAATCTCAGAAAAGATCAAAAATATGTTTGCCTCAAAATTCACTTTCCTGCATTATTATTTGTCTGCTGAGTCAGGAACACGTCAAATTCAAGACAATTTTGTAAAGTCGCTTGTCAGAAACGAGCAAAACACTCAAATGGTGGTGTTCTGCCATCTCATTGGCTGTTGATGTTGTCATTCATTACATCATATTACGATTTGCGGATGCTATTATATGCAATATAGTATTCAACGTACTTAAAATTATGGGCTTTTCCTTTTTTTTGTTCTGGTATTTATGAAAAAGTACTTGCAACAGCACGTCAATCTCAGAAAAGATCAAAAAGTATACTTGCCCACAAATGCATTACTTTCCTACATTAATATTTATCGGCTGAGTCAGGAAAACGGCAGGTTCAAGGCAATTTTGTATGGTCTCTTGCCACAGACTTTTACAACACTAAGTTGTATACAAATACAATGGTCATCCCATATTTATTAATGTTGATTTCTTTTATGATTCTTCTATATCGAAGTTGGTTATATTGAGCCCAATCTGACAGATAATATTCAGCATTTTTTTAAAGTTGAATATATCACTGGACAGACTGGCGATATTGTACCAGGCAAAATGTTGAAGGCTCCCTCATTATTAATACATTGATTAATTTTCACCAAAACTTACAGCTGGAAGAAGTGGTCAGCATTCTTTTTCCTGCTTTTAAAGATGCATGTCCAAGTGAAGTCAATATAGTATGACAAAATCATAAGTCCTTTGAGTCTGTTTGTATTACTGGAACAGCTTCTGCAAAGTTCAGTTGTCACGCATTTGTTTCCTCGTTTTACATACCTCGACCAAGTCTTCAATTATTTATTTCCCTTTTTCAGTAGGGACTTTAGAAGTAGTACATTCCCTGCTTTCAGCCAATGTATTCAGAGCAGGGTCAGCACCAGGAAATTGATCTGGGACTGAGGGGGGAGACGGGGAAATTTGTCACATGGAATGGGGGTGGGGGAAGGTACTATCGATCGGACAAAATATGTCGCCGGTACAAATATGCTCTGGGTGCCCACCTGGCGAAGGACTGATATACTAGAGGTGGAGGGGAAATGGTGGGTGGTGGCGTTGATAAGGGTAGCAGCATGGTAAATGGAGCAGGGTAATAGATAAAATGGCCCCAGTTAGGCAGTAGAGAAAATGATTGTCATTTCTCTAATCTGCTTAAAAAGCATAAGATTGTATCAAGAATGGCCCGTTTTCTTCGCTTCCTACCTCTAAAATGATCTGACCTCTGGCACAATTTGACCCTCGTTGTTGTGGTATCGTTAAGACCTTATCAAACAAACAAACAAACAAGAATGGCCAAGTTAATTGGAGGAAACCTGACATATCCCTACCAAAGTGGCAAAATCCAATTTTCCACGCCTCTGGATGTACAAAACAAATTGATACCACGGTAACCACCCTTTGTATTTCATATTCTCATATTGGTATCAAAATCATTCTAATACCAATTGGACTGAAGTAACATTATCAACAATTTTCAAGATGCTCTTGCTCTATCTATAGTGGTATTTAGGACAGACATGCTTGACCCACCAACAGAAAATTTAAATTTCTTTGTAATAAAAAATAATCTGATGGTACCCTACAGTTTGTGATCAAACTTACAAATTAAGACTAGAAAGAGAAACGACAACTTCGACAAGTAAACAAAAGTGCATCATCTTTTATATTCTTTCCTGCCATTTATTCAAATTCCATTTCAGGAATAGTGATCAGAATAATATTTTGGAATAATCATTCACTATCAAAATTAAACAAATAAGTTAATTAAGCATTTTTTTAATATTACGATGACAATGTATAATAGTATTTCTTCACCGATGAAAATCCTTCACTTTTCTTTCTACCGTACTACCATGGCAATGATGTTTAGTGAGGCTGCATTGCATTGCACTTGAATCTGAAGCACTTCAATGCAAATAAGATCTGACAATTGAATCAAACTCCCTTAATCATCCAAACTTTAAGCTGTAAAACAAGAAACTTACCTTTAACAAAAATCACTAAAAATCTATTTCTTGTGTGTAATCAATGAAATATTTGAAAACATTTTTTGAACAATTTCTCTAATACATTTGATCACATAATTTCAAAATACATACATTGTGTATTTTACCTACCTGCAAATATACCGAAGCTGAAATTAAAGGAAAATTATTTAAATAATTTTACTTGAAAACAAAAATTTGCCCTAAATATCTTAATTGACATTAAAAAAACCTGTTTAGAAGAACTTGAAGAAGTACAACTAACAAGTAAAAGTAATTTATAAAAGAAATGAAGCAACAAACAGGAATGCTTGATCTAGTGAGATAAAAATCTCACTCAGAATGCCCCCAATGTCCACCTTGATAATAACAAGATTACAATATAAATGCTAAAAGTGTAAAGCTAGAAATAGAATGCACAGGGCTTTTAATAACTAACCTTAACATGCAGCAGATCTAAAAAGCCTTCAAACTTCACAAGGAAGGATGGCTAATTCATTGTAATTTTATGTTCATTTCTAGTTTTTGACCTAATTTTTTGCATAACTCAACATGGTAATTACAGTATATAACACTTAACAATAATGAAGGAATTATACAATTTTGTGAATAATTTGTCAGAAGATTTTGTCGAATTAGGTATGTATCGAATGCATGCAATGTCACCTACACTAGTCTTAAAATGTGATAATTTTGTGACTGCTGAGTCAGGAACATGGCAACCCTATAAATTTTAGGACCTAACTTTGATACCAGATTTCTCAAAAACTAACGCTTAAATTCAGATAATTAAAAAAATATGTTGAAAATAATCTTTCCGTCAAAACACTTACCCTGCCATTTTTGATGAATATGCATTCCACATGACTGTATTATGCAAATTACGTCACGTTGCATGTTAGTTGGTGTTCTGCAAAAATGGAATTTGCGTAGCTAGCGCGATTTCCTTGCTAAACATGAGAACCCAGTCACGTGACCTAATTAACGTGGCTCTGTGGACTGACTGGCAAGGTTTCCAATAATTTTCAAAAGCCTAGGCCTTTTATCTATTTGCCCAATCGGCAATTGCCAACACTGGTCCCCAATTTCAAACTCATAGGTGGGATTTGCCTACTGAAAGTTGGGAGAGGGAGTCAAAAGTATGTGTGTGGGAGAGGGGAATCACACTAAGATACAAGAAATCACTATACAACTTGAAAATTATACATTGGAAAAAATTGGGGGTGGGGGAAGTGCCCTTTGCTCCCTCAAATCCCGCCTATGCTCAAACTACTGTATATGAGTAGCAACCGGGGGCCACTTTTAAAAAAAATGAAAAGTGCCCTTCAATTACTGTCAAAAAGTGCCCTCACTGGATTTTCTGCCCCCCCCCCCCCCCCTCCCCTTGCCCCGAGCTCCTTCCGACACCCCTGGATACTGTTTTCCTTTCGGCAGCCTCATTTTTTAATTTACATTTGTAGCTCACATGTGAACAATGTTGTCTTTCCTTTGCACATGTTTAATTTTTGATGCCTACACTGGAAACAGATTTGTCTGCTTAATGATTGAAAAGAACTTAAGCAATGTTTAAGTCAGGTTTGCAATCTTAACTACATGTATTTCTTATGTTTAAATCAATTAAAGGTGATGATAAAAGTGGTTCATAGATTTTTCACATTTTGTTTGGAATTTATGTTTCCTGAAAGCTTGAAAAATTGGGTTGACTTTGTGCATATATTACAAATATTACTCTGTGTATCTGGTGCATGCTCAGTATTGCAAAAAGGAAAGAATATAATTTTGAAAGAAGAAAAAAAGAGGACAATTTTTCAAAGATTAAATTAGTTTATGATATTTAGCAGTAAAAACCCAAAGAGTTTGACCTAGTCTTATATGTACTGTACTGCACTTTAAACTTTTTTTTATTCAATATGAATGTGTGTTACACACAATGGAAATCTTTCACTAAGTAAACTTTGTGAGTGTGTTAAGCAAGTAAATAAAAAAAATACTGAACATCCCACACCTCTCCTACCCCCATTCCCTAAGTGTTAAAACAAACTACTGTACCCAGTCTATATTTTGATAGAGACCAGTATGTTAGTTTACAGGTTAGTTAGAATGTCCCATTTGGGACATAAGATTTGATTTCTGAAATATCCACCTACAATATTTACTGTATCTGACAATTATATCGAACAGGTCATCTGCAATACTTTACCTCTGCTTGCAGAGTTTCATATTAATGTTGCATGAATTAATTTTGTCTCCAAAAATTCTACAGGTCCATCAGGTCCATGCCTGACCTTGTCCATCAATAGACCTGCATAAACAATGTATCACAATCACATAATTAATTCTTGGAAATGGAAAGTTCATGAATGGATTGTAGTTGAAACAAAGAATGTCAGATTGGATTTTTCAAAGCTTATATACTTTCTTTCTTAAATGACTACTCAATGCAATTTTATATTGTTTTTTTTCATAGACTTACAATAGACTAAGCAAGTTAGAGAATATGCATTATGTCAGAACACTAGCTTGGTTTGAAAAGGGGCAGGGTGCTAGATTTGTTGAGGGGCACATTAGTGCACAAGAAGCACTGCCTTTTGGCATTAGCACTGTGCCTTTTGGCATTAGCACTGTGCCTTTTGGCATTTTAGCTATAATCCTACCTCAGAATGAAACTATTGTGACTGATAAGGACCATTCATGAGCCAAGCAGGACAATTTCTTACTATGCTCTCATTCTGTGTTGTGTATCCATGTAAATGTATTTCACTTATGAAGTTAGTATTATGAGTTTTTAAAGAAGTTGACCTATCAAACATGTGTCATTAAAATTAATGTTAAAAAAATCTATATAAAAAAATAAAAAAATATTTGTTTTCTGTGAGGGGTGGGGCGTTCCACAGAGGGCAGAGCGGGCCAAAAGAAGGGCAGAGTGGGCCCCCCTCTGAAACAGCAAAACTTGGACACTGTTGTATGATTTCTGAGACATAAAAGTTTGGAGTAGGAGGGAAGTACAAAACTAATAAACCTACAAGCTGTTGTTGTGTGGTAACCATATTGGAAAATAGTTGTCGGATAAAAGAAACTGCATTATGTAAACCCAGAGGTTTCTGACCCCTATTAAGCTTAGCGGCTTTCTGACAGGTAATTACAACTACTGACAAGTTTGAGCTTGTTGTTTGCTTTCAGTCTTTGAAGCTAAAAAGTCATGGATTCTATTTTCCAGTTGAATGTTTGATACATGACATGAACTTATTAGTATTTTATTGAAAAGTGCAAGAAGAAAATAAATTATGATATCAGAATGTATTGAAGAGATTAGCACAGTTCATGTAAGAACATTTTGATGACACCCAATTTTCAAGGACTTGTATTTTAATTTGTTATTTTGTTTTCATTATTTATGGGTAACAGGCGATTAGACTTGCTCATAACAGAGATTTACAGAGTTTATTTTCCTTCAGTTAACAGGAAAGCAAACATTTAGAATCAACTCTTCAATTTACATTTGATTTCCAACATAGAACCAGACTTAGTTGGGTGTTTTCAATTACTGTACTATTTGAGTTGGTTACCTTAAGAAGTATCATTTTATGTATTGCTTTAAGCAGTCATGGCTTTAAGATTGACCTATTTCAAATAAGTAGCCACCCCTCCCCTCTCATTCTCTCTCTCTCTCACCCACATGCACCCACACACACACACATAAATATCCCAACAACATTGTGGTTCTGTGTTGTGCAAAATAGTTAGTCAGGCTTAGTCCTCCCCCCAGAAATAGTCTACACTGGTTTCACATTCCATACAATAATCCATTCAGTTTTGCAATGCACTGAAAAGTTACTTTGTTTCTTCTTTACGTATTCCGCCCACTTGGAATTATGAATATATAATGAGTTAAACAAGCCGTTTTCCGACGAAGATTACAAATTTGTAATTCCATAAATTGGTATAAGTTAAACAAGCTGTTTTCCGACGAAGATTACAAATTTGTAATTCCATAAATTGGTATGAGTTAAACAAGCTGTTTTCCGACGAAGATTACGAATTTGTAATTTCCTAAATTGGTATTGATTAATGATATTTTATCAGAAAAGGGGTTTTAAATACTATTCGCAATCATTTAAAGAAATAAGGTCATGGCAGAACGCATTAAATTTTATGGCATAAACAAGGGTCAAAAATCGGAAAAATTGGATATTGGAAATTGTGGTCAAAAAGCTCTTTTCTTATCTCGGCTCAAAAAGATCTTTACTTATGTGTTGGGAAATTTCCTTTTCTATCCAAATATGTAAAAATGTTGGTAAAAATCTTTGGAAGCGGGTCAGGAGCTCGCAAGTTTTGGAACCCATTTTCGGCGAAACTAGCTCGATGAAAGCAAGAATGTGCAACTGATCATGTGATGCATTGTGATTGGCCATAACAGGTATACAAGTGAAGTCTCACACTATGATTTCTTGATGCTGACAAAGTGTTTTCGTGTTTGACTTCACATTTCTTCTAAATTTAAACCTATTTGGCATGGTGGAGCATAAAACATAAAAGAATTAAGCAGTTATTAAATTCCTTGAAGGATTTTAAAAAGAAAAGGGGGAAGATTAATCTTGTATAGTGGGTATATGAGTGGAAGCATTTGTAGGCCTACATGAATTGTATCATTATCATTGCTGTATTCCTAGTATAGACTACAAGTGCACAAGTAGTGAAGTACTGACTACATGCAGTTTTATTTTTGATACCTTCAACTTTTCAAGCTAGCATATTAGAATAAATAACTTCACAAATGCTATGATGAACAAGAAGCAATTTGTATTTCATACCAGAGCCTTACATTCTGGCTATAAAACAGTCACATTAAACTAAAAGAAAATCTCAGCTTGGTATGTAGAGGGAACTACTACAGGGATGTTCGTATCAGTTCAAATGAATGCTTTTCACTAAAGCTAAATGATTAAAAACAAATATACAGATTAATTAATTGTTAACGGGTAATTTCAGTCAATATGTTTGCAGCTCAGGGTTTGTCATTTCTTTGAAATTTCCATTATACATTTTTGAATCAATTCATAAACTGTTGAGAGCTAGCTGCACAGTAATGCATGTGGAACAAATATGTTCATATCTGTACTACTCCCTTGTTATCAAAGAGAAACCAACAGTAACTTAAATGAAGGATTTTCTTGAGGTACACATATGCAGAAGTTCCCTGGCTTATACAACTGAGCAGACTCTACTAGTCTCCCAAGACCAATGTATAGTGTAATCATATTTTATCTCTACACTGCAGATGGCACCGTGATAACTTTCTTAAGTTGGAACTGCCTAATTTTACATCATATGATACAATTACCTTTATTTTACTTATAACATGGTGTAATTAAAGGACAAAAATGTTATGTAGAAAACTGAAAAGTACACTTCATTTTTTGATCATTATTCCTTTATTCATTTTCCAACAAATGTAGTACTTGATGCAATTGAGAGTTAACATGCTGTTGAACAATAACAGTTAACGACTCCTAATAGCCGCCTCAGATCAATAAACAACAGCAAACACACAACGTTAGCATACAGAAACGGGTTAAAGTGAAAGAAGTTATAGCCAAACAAGGGTGAATCATTCCATAACTAGCCCACTCCATGGTTGTAATGAGCGAGATTTTTATTGGGATATTTCTCAAAAAGGTTCAATACCTGATGTGGCTGATTACAAAATCAAGGTTTTAAGTACAATAAAAACACCCTTAAATAGGTAAAAATCTAATATACTTGGCTTTACGATGCAATTGCAAAATGTGTATAGCTCCAGTAAGTACACCTAAAATGGCTCCAACAAGTCAATCTTGTAATGGGGATCCTGACAACTGTATGACTACACCTACAGTATGCCCAGAGCTGCAAGGCATAGACATTAGAGCTGTGACCGTTTAGTGTGTACCGCTACATGCTCGCAAATCTTGTAAACGTTTACTACATACTTTATTGCAAGTAATCGTTTTTCATACATCAGTGTCTTGTCGTTGAAAATCAATATTCATGATTCAAATCACACACATATTCGGCTGACAAAATTCCAATCAATGACTTTTTACAAAGCGTAAACCTGATTAGCATAATCCTTTTTAAATGTGCGAATCACAAATAAGCAGTAATCACCAAAGAATGGGGATATTATGCACTTTGATTTCGCCGAAATCTGAGTAATCTAACTTGTAAAATGCACCGCGAATGTGCAGCAGTAAACAGTGAAACTAACAATAGATCTAACGTTAGGCCATAAGGCTTTAAATCCCACGCAATCAAGGCCCGTTTTACAAGCTGTTAAATCGACCAAAAAACACATGAAAAATACTTGAATCATGACACATGACAATCAGTACATTTACATGTACATATTACCTGATGAGTCAAGTAAATTTTGCAAAAAAGAAAAAATATTGCATAATAAACGAACAGAAAGAAAGGTTTTAACAGAGCTGAAATTCTGCATGCGTCGCAAAAATGGCGGCCATTTTTTTGAGAGGACTGATATTTCAGAACTTCCTGGTGGTGGTGGCGTAGTTTTGAAATGTTTTATGGCGAGGTATATCATAGGCCTAGTATGCAAGATGTTCACCTTGTTGTTTTACTTGCTTCCAAGTTGTCAAGTGACATGCACGTGATATGAAATTTCACTTCTCTAGTGATTAGTTTCACGAAAACAGAATAAATCTCAAAGTAGGCATAGTCCTGAGCGAGAAAAGTGACATCACGCCACCTCATTAACGCGACATTGCAAGCTGACTGACTCAGATTGAATCACGAAAACATGCAGGACCTATTCCTTTTCTGCGGGACCCTTTAGAGAGTGTGTTACCCTGTTCCTTTTCTGCGGGACCCTTTAGAGAGTGTGTTACCCTATTCCTTTCCCCCTGTTCCTTTCAGGACCCTTTAGTGTTACCTTGTTCCTTTCTCATGGACCCTTTAGAGAGTGTGTTACCCTATTCCTTTCCTGCGGGACCCTTTAGAGAGTGTGTTAACCTAATCCTTTCCTGCGGGACCCTTTAGAGAGTGTGTTAACCTAATCCTTTCCTGCAGGAACCTTTAGAGAGTGTGTTAACCTAATCCTTTCCTGCAGGAACCTTTAGAGAGTGTGTTAACCTAATCCTTTCCTGCGGGACCCTTTAGAGAGTGTGTTAACCTAATCCTTTCCTGCAGGAACCTTTAGAGAGTGTGTTAACCTAATCCTTTCCTGCAGGGACCCTTTAGAGAGTGTGTTACCCTATTCCTTTCCTGCGTGACCCTTTAGAGAGTGTGTTACCTTGTTCCTTTCCTGCGGGACCCTTTAAAGAGTGTGTTACCTTGTTACTTTCCTGCAGGACCCTTTAGAGATTGTCTTACCCTGTTCCTTTCCTGTGGGACCCTTTAGAGAGTGTGTTACGCTGTTCCCTTCCTGCGGGACCCTTTAGAGATTGTGTTACCCTGTTCCTTTCCTGTGGGACCCTTTAGAGAGTGTTACGGTAAACCATGCTTTGTCCCATGGGACATGTCTCTCTTTCCTTAAATTATATTTTGGGACTAACTATTGTGCAAACTATTTTCCTCCCAAGGAATTATTTAATATGCTTTGGCCAAAATAAAGTATATGGAAATTTGTGTTGCCATTAGACCTTATCAGATAAAGGTACTGAATAAAAATTGTAATGCCATTCAACAAGAAATACTAATAATACTAGTAGAAAAATAACCTAAAATGGGCATAGGACATGACTTTTGTATTATCAATTCAAAAAAAACTTAAAATCTGTGAAATCAGCAAAAGTTTACTATTGTGCATTTGTCTCATTTACCGTTAGATTAACTGGAAAATCACCTTTTTGTCCTCTCATTAGATCTTGGGGTGGAAAATGTGAATACATTCAACAGTATCTTGCACTGTGTTAACTTCACAATATTTATCTTCCTTTCAAAATATTTCAGACGAAACATTCAATGCTCTACAGTTCATGCTGTACTGTATACAACAAGGGCATGGTGGAAGCCATGTCATTTTTGTCCAAGTGAATTACTGTTTGTTTAATTCAATCAAAATGCAATTGAGCTGGAGAATTAAGCTGCTACCCAATACCAATAAAAATTCAACTCTGAAATTTCTTCTCCGAATTTTTATGCTGTAAATATTATAGAGAAGTTGATATGTTGAGCTGCTGTACATTGATCTGTTTTGTGTGAGGCAAACACTTAATTGAGTTTCTCAGGCTTGTGCAAAATTTGAGATTTTTCATTCATATTTTGTTACCACATAGATAATGAGAATATTTTGAAATTTGATTGTATCCATCAATCAAATCCGTCATTCAAGTCACTCATTAGGGTACTGTATTTTGGAATAGTGACACTTGGCTTTGTACTGTATTTAATGGAGGAGTTTGAGATAGGTACAGTATGTTGGGAGGACAGGAGTAGGGTGGGGTAGGAGCCTCGGAGTCTCATATGAGAAGGAGAGTTACTGTATGTGTTTTGAACACTGCCAGCAGTGCCAGGACTTTTTTAAAGGAATTGTCACTGATGGGCTAATTGATGACAAAAATGACATTGGTAGACAGTGAATCCCTATTTACAAAAAATGGATTTACTGTAAATAGCCCTTGAAACCCTGTAGGTCTATTTTTCCCTTCAAATCCTACGGAAATCACTAATTGAATCTTGTTTAAAATATGTAGGTTGGCCCATGAATGCCACAATATTCGAAAATTTTGTTGGCCAAATGAAGTGACTACATATTTAATCCTTACTCTACCAGAGCATTTGAGATTACAAGTGTTAATTTAGGGAACTTTTTGGAAAGGTGGCTTTTTCACAAATTTATCTTCATTTTCTACTGAAATAAGTTTATGTTATATGAAAACTAAGACTTTGAACTTTACGTTGGTTTACATAGTTCTTTGGTAAATCATGCAAATTTATGCAAATGAGGTTATTCGATTATTAGATGTCCTAAAACTGCTATCTTTGTGATATTCTGCTTTCTTGTGGCTAATTAGAAGAAAAAAATATTGATAGAATTGATGATTTGTTGAAAAAAGGACCTTTCATTTGATAGTACTTTTGATTTTTTTGTAACAAGAGAAAATATTTTACGTCAATTTTAATTTGTTTGACCTTTTTGACCTAGAAATTGACCATTTTGCCAATGATCTATCTGATAGGATTTAGCACTGTACTTTCCTATAAACATGCATTGTTTCTTTCTATGATGCACAAAACTATTATAATATAAAAAGGAAATGTTTACATTAATATTTAGATAAAAATGTTATGCAAATGATATGCAAATTAGCTCATTTACTTCGTTTATTGGGCACAGGCTTGAAATTTTCACTTTATGAGCCAATTTTAGCCATTGGAAGCTTTGAAAATACTTATATTTATTCAGGATATACTGAAAGTCTTGTAGAAACTTACTTTTGTGGAATAACTTGATTCCTGTAGGAATTCTCAGTGAAAAGGTACTCAAAAATGGTTCAAAGCATTAGTAATCATATTGACGTTGCCAAACTTTGTATCCTTCAGTGAGTTGGTACCGCATATGAAATGTCAACAAATTTGTCCAAATACAGGAAAATCTTTTAGAGAAATACAATTTCAACTGTTTCCAAGGAAATGCAGGAGGTGGGGTGGGGGTTCTGGCTTATTTTTATTGGGAGGGGGAACTAGGGGAAATGCCATCCTCCCCCCCTCCAAAAAAAAAAAATATGGCCCTCTTCCAGGATCCAAATTGCTTCAAAGAAAATAATTTCTCCCTACATGGGACAGCTTGGCCCCCATTATTGGTCTCTTGCCCCAACATGTGTCTCTTTCCAACAACATGGGACCCTTTCCCCTTCAAATTTTAATCCTATTCTACTGCACCACAACAGCACAACATGGAATCGAGAATTCGCGAAATAGGTATATACAAATTCAAGATTGATCTGTAAAGTTTCATCCAAAATTACTATAATAAAGACAATTCATGTTAATCATGTCGGATATTAGTGACCCATTTACTTGTTTATAATCCTTACAAGTAAATAATCCCAGCTAAATTGCACTGTTTTTGCTTAATTTTGAACGGATCGGAATTAACTTTGACTATGCCTAACGTTGGGCCTATAACGAGTAACGTTAGTAAGCATGAAGTTTGAAAAATATGCTCTCAATTTAAGAAATTAAAAAAAATCATTTTACCTGGTTCTGATAATCTGTAGGCCTCTTTTGGGTTGGGTCCAGGTACTAAAAGATCTCAGCACTGGCGATAGCCTTCTGACATTTCCTAATCTTCAGTTTCACTTTCAAAAATGATTCGGGATACACATTCTTCTGTCGTCACAACGTAAATGTCAAAAAATTCTAAACATAATTCAAATGACGTAGCTTTAAAACATTTTAGCAACAATCGAGGGGGTATGTCTTTTATTGCAGCAATTCATGTGAAAGCACGTTGTTTTCGCTATATAATGGTGTTTTAAACTTTTCATTACGATATAAGGGTGGATCACACGATTTTTTAACAAAAAGGGTAAGAAAATTATCAAATATCACAAAATTTTACATATTTTACAAATAATTTAAAAATAATGACCAGGTATGAGCAAAATGTGATTAGATTTGGACAATATGACTTGTCTACCTACATATTAAATATAAAAAGAAAATTTCTAAATTTATTTTTAAAGCAATTTTTGTAAATTTTGGAAAATTATGCATTTTTTATGACATTTTAAACAAAAAGTGAAATTTCTGAATGTTTGGACAAAATTTGCCAAAAAAGTGAGTATAGAATCCCCCTTCCTTCCCAAAATACGATTTTATAAAAGATTTTTCCGAGATCTTTGCAATGAAACTATTTGCACCCCTATAGAATTTTGGTAAGGTCCCGATTTTATTTTTGGAAAAAGGTAGTTTTAAAACTGCGATAATATCGCCACATGATATAGTAAGGGTTAAGACCCACCAGTACATATATATTTAAAATAAAACATGGTCCATGCTTTCATATGGGCTCTCCTTATTTGAGTCCTGAAAAATCGCAAAAGTGCCACACAAGTAATTTAATATATTGTATTTTCTAAGACCATGGAGTTTACCTCTCAAAGCAGACATCTTGTGTATCATTTGTGATTTCTGTATTAAAGATTTAAAGGTTTACTTGGTAGAAATATAAATTATTATCCAAGTCTTCAAATACATGAAGTGTAGTATTTATTGCAGTTCTACAAGATACAAGTACTGCACTTATGTGTGTAGCATACAACACAAAATAGCAGATGTTACAATGTGGTGTCATGTCATACACTATGTATTGTAAATAAACTTGTTCATGTGTTGTTTTTTTTGCCAAGTTTTTTATCAAATGATTCTTATCAAATAATTCTTATCAAATGATTCTTATTAAATGATTCTTTAAATAAATAGACACTGGTTTCATCATCTCTGTGACATGCATGCACTATATACTTACAGAACACAATGTGAAAAAGGGCAAAATGCTGTTTCGTACTCATATCCACAAAACGATGAATGGTAGTTTTGTGATTGGTAATGGATTATGCCTCATCATGATGCTCTGCTTTGTAAGAGTGAATCACACCACTAATACAATTATCTCTGGGCTGAAAGTTTAAAGGGTGAACCATTGACTTTTGTTTCACATTTGGGAATTAATGTGGGATTTCTCCGGATGTGGGATTTCTTAAATAGTTTAATCAGGGAGCTCCCTGGTTAAATGCTTTGATTTTGTGTTGGTTTAGGCAGGGAGCTACCTTTTTAAAATGGCAGCTCCTTGGTTTAGGCAGGGAGCAGTTATTTGGGAATAACATCTCCCTGCTTGTAGTGAAGGATGATAGGTACTGTAGCTTTTGTTATTGTCTTGTTTGCTTAAAAATAAGTTTTGCAAAAGTTTTTAGGAACAGTATCACTATTAATGGATATTCTCTGTAATTTTGTATCAGATGTTTGGTGAATATACAGTATGTGTAATTTGTAACACATGAAGAAGCCATAAAATGTGTGATACTTACATGTAGTACATAAATGTTGGGGACAATTTATCCTTAGTTAAGAGAAATTTGTTTCTTATTAAGCAATTGAATATGTCATTAACTTAAGAAGTCATTGAATTAAATTTCATGAAGAAATAAATTGTATAAATTCCTGTGCAAGTACTGAGTACAGCATACTGTAATATGTAGGAATGCAGAATATGCTTGCTTGTATTATATTGTAAACTCTTTTTGGTTTGCTTGATATAATCCTCATTAACTTATACTGTAGATGTACTAGATTTTAGCTACAAAGTCTATGGGCAGTTTCAAAATGTGTCTGTTTTATCACTTGTTAAAAGAGCATCAATTTCTGAGCAGAGCCATTATTGAATTCAAATCTATGAAAATGTATTTTCCAACTTATTTTTGAACAAAGCTGAAGGATACATTATTTCAGTGTTGTGAAGTATAGAAAGCTCAAAACAGTAATTTAATTTTTGAACTTCTTCTTAAATTGTTATCATGAAAATTCAGTGAAAATACATGTAGCTTTTCCAGTCACCTTAGGTACAGCACATTGGGGGTAGATTTGACACATGCCAAAATGGTTTGCTCAGAATTGACTGCTCTTTTTCACAAAACATGTGGCTGAGGTTAATAGAAAAGTATTTATTTACATTAGAAAAAAGTACATTGTCCATAGTAACATAAATTAGAACAATGTTGCCAGAAATCTAGGATCGAGAGAGGAGGTGCATGGTGTGTTTCTCTCAATCTCCTCCTATTTTTTTACTATTCCTACCTCTGTAATGATCTAACCTCTCAGGCACAATTTGACCATGGTACCTGTTAAGCCCTCATCAAACCAATAAACAAACATACTGTTGCCTTTGTCTAACTTTATGACAATGTTTAACAGCATAAAGTGTTCTTAACATGAGTGTAACTTTTCATAGCTCTTTAAACAAATACTCAATTTTCTTTATAGTAAACATGTATCAATTGCCAAAAGAAATTTATGTACATTACTACAACAATATCAAACGCAGAACAAATTTTGCCAGTTTGAGGGGAAAAAAGCAGTTGTCCTTGAAAATTTGTAAGTTTTTTTTTTTTTGCATTCATATTGAAAACAAGGTATTAACCTAATTTACCTCTTTAAATCTCTAGCTCCTTGCTGTCTAGTAAAGAGTGTCAAGTGGAATACAAGAAATATTAGGAACTGTTAGTGTTATTGTAGTTGTTGAGTAGTCGCTCATAATTGTGTCAATATGCTTAGCATTTTTCTCTGCCCTACATACAGTATGTTTGTTACCGCAGCATCTTTCATACAGTGCATTGAATTGAAAGCAGGTTCTGATTAAAACAGGTTATGAAGAGGTGTCTTTTCAGTCAATGTACGGTATGTTTTACACCCAAGTATGAATAATTGATGTGCTAGTGATGATGTCATACATGTGCAAGCTGGTATGCAAAAGTGAAAAGCATTTGAGAGTTGGTGTGTTTCTTTAATTGTAATGCATGCATGTGAACTTTATTGCAGGTCTTTTGTCCTTGTGACAGAATTGCTATTAGAACAATGTGAAAAAATCAGGGTATTGGGGAAAAGACAGTAAATATGAATTTGAGATTAACAACTGTTGTGATTTTTTTGTGATAGTTATGTGGTATTTATTTACCTTTTGCCAAAAATAAAAGAGCTTCATTGAATTTTTGTGTGTTACCATTATTGCAGATACTGTACAGTATAATGCATATTTTCTTCAAGTTATATCTTACCTTCCATGCTTTAAATATGCATTCTGATCATGACCTGATTCTAACACACTTCTAACCGAACTAAAAATGTAGTTACCAACCCAGACCTCCGTAACACCTCTAATATCCCTCACTTCTTTTCATCGTGTTGCTGTCATCACTGAGACTGGTCGAAATTTACAAATTTTTCTAACATTTTCTTTCTTGCAGCCCCTATTGTGAAGGTTTTTTAAGCTGTTTGGCACTTTTTTCCAGTCATCTGAGGTAAGATGAGGTGGCCATGGGCAATATTCGGTCCGACTCACAGGACTTTCACCATTGAGATTACACTAAAGTTAAAGTGTTTTTCCATCCGCCTGTACAAAACAGGTGGCTAGAACGAGTGAGTCACACTCTCGCGGTGGGTGTTATTAGTCCGTAGAGCACCTGGTGTGCTAGTTTTTAGGACCCCATTCCTTTGTGTAAATGTGTTTCTCAACCTAGGCCCCCTTCCCTACCAGGAGGATAGCATAGCATTATACTATGCATATGTATTACATGTTAGGATATCTTCAGTACAGGTTTTCCTATGCATTAGGCCAATTTCTCGATTTGCTGTTGGTGCATGTGCAAGAGGTCGACGTCGCCATAGGATGGCTGAGGAGTCAGCTGCAACTAGCTCCAAGGAGCTACACTTTGTACAAGAGAGCCTTTGAATTATTTTACGTTACATATTGAGTTCATATGGCTAGCACTATTTTGAGACAGTTTTTAATTTATGTGCTTGATTAGTGGGGCACAGGAGGGACCTTAGGGAGCTCTCCCTTGCCGCCCCCTTATTGGGAGAATTCACCAAGATTAGTGGTTTGTGTTTTCCAAATACCCCTACGTTTTCAAAGTTTGTGCATTTCTTGCATTTTCTCGGGTTTCAAAAACTTTCATATTTAAGTCTGTACCTAATTCATTTTTCTGGTGCACTAAATTGTTGTGACTTGCCTCATACCATCTTTGATGTCTCCAGCAGTGCCATCTGACCTGCGGAAGGGTCGTAAGTACATCCCCATTGGGGAACTTTAGTGTAAGTATATATATTTATATATTGTATAGTCTTACGCTGAAGAGGCATATCCATTATAATCTAGTGCAAAAAATAGGCATATCTAATATAATCTAGCACTGAATAGGGGTATTCAATATAGTTTAGCTCGGAATACTACTTACGCCAAGGCGTCACGGCTCAACAATACTGAGTCAGTAGGGTCATAGGCAGTAGTCAACTTTGTTAACTTATACTGACCAACCACCCTGGGGCATCCTGGCTCGACGCTACTGAGTTGGTGGGGTCACAGGTAGAGGTCCGTCGAGTGTAAGTTATAACTTAAGTATACCATATTAAGAAGCTGAGTTGCGTCTTAAACGACATAACTTAAAATAAACCACATCATACTAGTGCGCCACATCTTGATGCTACTGAGTCAATGGGGCTCAGGTAGTAGTAAGTGACTTCTTATCACACCACCATGGGCCATGGTTCCGTGTAGGGACCTGTAGGAACACACCTTTTAAAAAAAGCTACAAGTAATTTCAAGGCTTGCTGTAGAGCCATAAAATTACTTTCATAGGTCCATTCGGGTCTGCACAGCTCTGGTAAACGGCTCCGTACGGGTCCATATGGCTCCACGGCATTGGTTCTCGGCTCCGACGGGGACGTGACATGGCTTTACAGGTCCATTGCACGGCCCCGTACGGGTCCATATGTCTCCAAAAGAGGGTCACTGCTCCATACCTCGGTGCCATGGTTTTACGGGTTCATTGACCTGCCCCGTACGGGTCCATACGGCTCCATAGCTAAGCTTTACCGGTCCATACGGGTATCTTATGACCCGTACGGCTCCATACAGTATTTTAGCTAAGATTTACGAGTCCATACGGCTCTGGTGAAGGGTCCTTACGGCTCCATAGGACCTACACAGGGTAAGATACAGCGTACAGTAAACCCGGAAGTGTACCCACCAGCAACACTAATAGATCAAAGTCTATAGGAAGTGTTCACGGAAACTAATTTCTTTTTGTACCAGTAGCTATTAGCTACATGGTTCCACAGCATTCTTACCGGGACGCGTACTGAGTACAGCAGTGGTTCCCCACATGTAGCCAGCAGCTTCATAGCTCTGTAGTAAATAGAAGCAAACGTAGTTAAAGGCTTCTATAGTATATATAGTACGTTAACACTACCGTTTATCAATACAGCTCCATTAAACTTTTAGCTATTCTAACAGGGACACGTGCTGAGTACAGCAGTAGTCCCCTACATGTAGCCACTAGCTTCACGGCTCCGTGGTGACTAGAAGTAAACTGAGTTAACGTTTTGTAGAGCATACGTGGTATGTTAACTCTATCGTAGATCCATGTGGTTCCATAATATTGATGGCTATTCTGATAGGGAGGGACTCGTACTGGGTACGGCAGTAGTCCTCCTTACGTAACCATTAACTTTTATAGCTTCGTGGTGAACAGAAGTAAACTGGGTTGATGGCTCATAGAGCATACGTACCACGTTGACACTATCGTAGATCCATACCTCGTAGCTTCATGGTGAGTAGAAATTAAGTTAGTTAACAGCTTATATAGCATACACAGTATGAATTTCACGCAGTGATTGGGTTAATGGCTCGTATGGTATACGTAGTACATTAACACCCTTACCAAATTAAGAACACGTAAGTTAGTTTTGTGGATTAGATGGCTGCTTGTTATACAGTCCCACTTTCATGGTAGTTGTTATAGGCAACAGCATAAATAGTTTATGCTATACATTAACGCCTTTATAAAGCAGCTTCACGCAGTTTGTGGCTTTGTTGGTTTGTTAGTTAGAGACCTGTACAGCATCGGTATCAGTTTTCTCCACATCTGTAGCCATTGGCTCCGCAGTCTTAAGGTTGTAACAACCTTCTGACGTTAACAACCCATATAGAATATGCCATACGTTAACGCCATATCCAATTAACTTAACACTAGTTAAGTTGCTGATATGAGTAGCCAGCAGCAACGCGGTTTCACAGCTGCAACAGCCTGTTCTAATTCGACGTCGCGTATAATATACGCAGGATGTTAACATCTTATTACAATAACGTTTAAAGCCACAACAACATTAACAGCCCGTATAGCATACGCGGTACGTTAACGAGACGCTTAAACAGCTTAACGAAGTCTATAACCAGACGAACTTTAGCCACTGGCTCCGCAGTTCCACGGTTGCAACAACCAGTTCAACGTTTACGACCCATATAGTATACGGCGCATGTTAACACTATATTGGAATGGTTGTAACAACTTCTTATCGTTAACAACCCGTATAGTATACGCCATTTGTTAACGAGATATTAAAATACCTTAACTAAGTTAATAGTCAGACAAGCCGTAGCTACCGGCCCCACGCTTCCACGGTTGCAAGAACCTGGTCAACATAACGGCCCGTATTGCTTATAGTGCACGTTATAACACCGTTTAGATTAACCTTTCCAATTAAATGGACTTTCATTAGTTAATGGCATGTACTGCGTACAGTGCTAGTTATCTCCACAGCCGTAGCTGGAACAGAGAGGAACAAAGTCCAGGAGTATCTTGAATTCTTTCTCTCGTGTTGGTGCTATGTCAGCCTTAAGGCTGTTCACCTTTCGGGCTAAGAGAACATGATCACGGATCTGTGGTCTCGCCTTCGTGAAACACTCACTGGATGGGCGTGCTTACTACAGATGACCAGAGCGATCAGGACAACATTCGGCATCCCAGACATAGGTCTGTCTGCGTCCGTGGATGATCACAACCTATCGATTCTCTGCGTCCTGACTCCTGACCCGCGGGTATCGGAGTCAACCCATTCACAATCAAAGGAACTCACCTTGGAGCTACACTTTTCCACCGCTAGCATTAGTACCAAGGGTACTAAGCAGGGCGATGTACGACCGGTAACACCCATTTGGCCTGGCTAACTACGGTTCCCTCAGCTGCTCAAACTTATTGCAGGTTTTCCGTACAAGCCTCTGGTCAGAGACAACTTACCCTCATTCCTGGGCTCTGGCAAACTGCACCACAGTCTCAGAGCACTTCATTTGACTGTGGCCTCTGTCCGCCAACCTTGGTATAGCAAGGCTTTTCTGTGAAAGTCGGTGACCCCCCCCCACCTTCCTCCCCGCCCATCTTAGGGATGTCTTCTCCCAGACTCAGATCAGTAATGGACTCTAGGACAGCTGTGGCAGCCATCCACCGAGGCTTCCCAGTTGGATCGATGATTACAGACTCACGACATAGGGAAGTTAGCCAAAAGAATCTTAAAGACATTCTCCCAAGATTCTTGCATCCCTGCAGGTCATGCAAGTTGTCTTATGTATGCTGGTGGAAGACACCCCCTCACCCCACATTCCCATTAGGAAGTTGATGCTTAAAGAGTTTTCTGCTTTCCACGGACTCTACTAAGCACAGAGGTGCTATTTTAGCACCTTCTCCCAAAGAAGGTCATTTTCATCTTTCTCCCGGAGCCAGTACTCGTACCATCACTTTCTGCACCTTCAGACCCATTAGAAAACGGGGTATGGTGCCCCATCTGGCATCTATGTAATTGTTTTAAAAGTATGCAGCCGATGCTCGGCATTACAAAAGCGGTCTTCATTTCGTTATGGAGATCTCATCGTACTGTGTCGCGAGACTATCTCATGATGGATCGTCCAAAGCAATTCCTTAAAGTGGTCACCATTGTTCATGAAACTGCCAGGGTATGCACTCAGGTTGGTGGCATAGCCCCTAACACAAAATAATTCTTGCAGCTGTTGGGAATACCTGTCACATTTATTCCCTTGTTTTTGCTTTACTTACTTTACAAATTTTGTGTTGCCCCGCAAATGTTTGCTTTAGCAAAGTTACGCGAGAACTAATTTTTTCCTCTCTTTGGAAATTCCTCAATTCGTCTTAGCTAACACAACGCTTCGTTTTCAATCATGTATTTACTAACCAATTCCATCACGTCAACGAACCTTGTGAGTTTTGTTGTTTATCTTAGAAACTGATATTTATATTGTGGTCCAAACACTCTTTTTATTGGCATGTTTCTTGAGTTACTGTACTAACTCAGGTTCTGGCGGCATTTGCTTTAGTTACTGCTAATGGGTAGTGACCTGTTTGGTTTGACTGTAACTAGGAGTAATTTACTATTGTTTAGTAATTCCTATCCAAAGGAAACTAGTTTGAGTTTTGGGACCAGCCTTTGTGGCCTTAGACCTGAACTCCCTTCCTTTTGATCCTCGGTTGCAATCTTGATTGCATATTTATTGCAATAGAAGGTCAGATATAACTTAAAGTAAATTTACCCCGCTCCCCATAGCGGGGATATTAACAAGAGTTATACTTACCTTCCATGCGTCCCGACCTGCCTCCTCTCTCATTCAGGCTTCAGTGGTAAGTTAAGTGAGGGATATTAGAGGTGCATGTTACGGAGGTCAGGGCTGGGTTGTAACTACGTTTTTAGTTCGGTTAGAAGTGCGTTAGAATCAGGTCATTGGACCAGATTGCATATTTATAGCATGGAAGGTAAGTATAACTCTCGATAATATCCCCGCTACGGGAAGCGGGGTAAATATACTGTAAACCTATGTTTTCATTGCAATATACTATATTTACCTTATATATAAAAGCACTATTTGAAGACTTGTCTTTCCTGTTGTTTACAGTATCCTCCAGACTTTGACCATGTGAGGTATTTAGTGAGGTATTTGTATGTATACACTGTCATGATGAAAATATGTCCCTTCATTAGGAGTACAAACTAGTACTGTACCCTATTATGGATCTACAGGTAGTGTTAATCTGATTAAAAAGATTAAAAGAAACCCAATCCAACCAACCAAGATACAACTCCACAGTCCTGAAAGGCAGACGCTACTGTATCTTGAAAGCATTTCATCTTTTATTAGGATTAAGTATGAAGTGGCATGATATGGATGACTTCAGAGGTGCTTAGGCCATATTTATCCCCCCAACAAATTTAGTACTAAAATTTTTGTTCTACAATTTAATTTACCGTATTTTAGACAAATAAAATTGCACCATTTTTTAGGCCCACAGTTTCTTCCTATTCAGCGCCCATGTTCCGGGGCTGCATACAGTGTGTTATTCCGGCTACATTGTGTGAACTGGTTCTATACTAGCCCTACAACAATGACCACAAAAACACTGTCAGTGTCAGATGCAAAACGTAAGCAAATAATGTAACAAAACTTATTTTAGTTTTCAAATTAATCAAATGAAATTGGATGTTTCAGTCAAAAAATATTGACTACTTCGAACACTGTATTTTGGGGTATTACTACATCAAAGCAGAGTTGCAATTTTGGTTGAAGAAAATTGAGTCAACTTCAGTTTTTAGGCACAATTTTGACCACAGTAATGCCTAAAATCCCAGAGCTTCCAGGGGCTTCAGCCATGGGTCCCACCAGGGGCCCTTAGAAAGGCTACTGGACCCATGCCATTTTAAACTTCACGCTATGTGCTTGCAGCTAAACCCTTTGGCTTTAGCAAAATTCATTGACCATTTCAGCCTCCAATATTTGATTTCTGCTGCCGCTAACTACACCAAGGGTGCATATGGTATATCTGAACCTCAACGTTAATAGAATGTAGAATCATTGCGTACTGTGATAGTGAAACTATTTAGGTCTAACTTGCATGTGAATATTTGTGTTCAACCTTTGACCTATAATTTGGCCAGTTATTTTGCTAGTTTACCTTAAGAATAACCAGGGATATTCAGGAATATATTATTTAGATAATTCCAGAGACATGACAAGTTCTGTTTACATGCATTTTAGTACTTGTATTTTTAATATGGTTTTCAGTACATGACAAGTATTCTATTACTTTTACTGATACTTACAGTATGTCCTGTTTAGTACTTTGACTACTTATAATCATAACTACACACACATGCAATGCTCCAATCCCCAAGGGGTTATGAATTAACAGGAACGTATCAAATACCAATGATGGTAATGAACAGGTTACAGAAGAGATCACTTTTGTACCCCTTCACCATGTACAAATGATGCCAAATTGATGTACAAATGATGCCAAAATGATGAACAAATAATGCCAAAATGATGTACAAATGATGCCAAAATGATATACAAATGATGCTGAAATGATGTACAAATGATGCTAAAATGATAAACAAATGATGCCAAAATGATGTACAAATGATGCCAAAATGATGTACAAATGATGTACAAATGATGCCAAAATGATGTACAAATGATGCCACAGAAAGGAAACTATCATGCATCAAATGTCCCAAACGAGTGGTTCATTTAGTTACTAAATGAAATGTTTGAAAGAAGATAAAAACCTTCAGAAAATGGCAAAAACAATTTGTTCTTTCAGTTGATGTATGGATACTGTTATAGACGTATCCCTGGTTGACATGAGATTATCATTACTTCATGATTTCTATTTCAGAATCATTGTAAGTGTGTAGGCATGCTCATTAAAATCATTTCATGACATTCATCACAATTGCACATTTTAAACATTTTTATGTAGGTATCATCAACAGTGAATAAAACAAAAGAGACGGGGTCTGCACAAATCCAAGAGTCTTACTATAGGAATCTGTTGGATATGAGTTTATACATTTCATTTCATTTTTGTGTTTTTTCACAACCAAACTACAGTACATATAATTACAGAATAGTTTTATTTGCAATTATATTATGAAATTTACAAAATAAGTATATACAGAAGAATATATATGGTTGCGAAAGGAAGTGTTGTATAAAAACTCTAGTGAGCTTAACTGAGTACAACACTCCCAAAATACAAAACAAAAAAGATAACAAATTGGTAGTACAAAACGCACCCACACCACACACCAATACATACAATCGAAGACACATGTCCCCATCCCACCCCACCCGATCCCAGGTAGAGTAATGATGTACTGGAAGTAAGGATGTAAGTATTTAACAGTACATGTTGATATACATGCAGTGTTGATGATTATTGCATCTTATATTTTGAATTGACAATGCTGTGGAGGAAGGAAACCATACAACAATCCTGGTTCCTGTTATGAATTCCCTTGAAAGTGAAGGTTAATTTGGAATTGATTTTGCCTGCTAAAATGGATTATTTTCTGGTAAGTTGTAATGTTTACGAGACCATATTTTTGGTGTGCGTTGGAAGTGCAGGTTAACTTTTGGAACACAACATAATCTAGTTTGAATTTCTGTAGGTGCCTGTTGAATAGGTGTGTACAAATATACAGTATCCTATTCCATTAAAGATCTGTGGACAGGTACAGTATAGTAGGAACCACTGGAACCTTATTGGAAGAGAGTATGCTAAAAACAATGAAAATTGAATTTTGTGACATTAAGAAAACTAGGTAAATTTCCTCATGTTAACTGAATGAGTTTTAATCCTCCACCAGCATTAGTTAAACGGGAGCAGTTGTATACAGCCAAGAGCTTTTGAATCTCCATCATACCCTTTATTTAGATTAATAGTCAGTAGCAGGAGAATGATTTTCAGTGAATGAAATTTTACACAGAAATTTCAAGAATTACAGTACATCAAAAGATTTGAATTGTCCTCTTTTTCATACATCACAACTTTTGCCTAAAGAATTCTTCAACCTTTGGTTATAGCCATAAATCATCAATTACAGGTGCTTAAAGACATTATTTAAAGTCTGTTCAGGATTTCAAACTCTTTTTGGAACATATAAGAACTCTACCTGTCCATATATCTTTAAAGGATTAGTTCAGGGGTCAAGCATGTTCATCTTATATGCAAGAGGACTTTAAAAGAAACAAAATGGTGAAGAAAACATTGCAAAATCTTATTCCGTTAGGGAAATATTCAAGTTTAAAATTTGGTATTATTTCTGTAAAAATTACTGAAATCAGACTAGTTGTGATGTCACAGCCTCAGATTCCTCAGTCTTTATGTATTTTAAAGAAGGTTTATTTAAATTTTTTACTATTTAGATTATTTTCCCTCAAAACTTTCTCAGGTGGTATATTATAAGTACCCTTCCTAGAATTAGTTTTACTAATTTTTTAACATATCCCATGGTCTTTAAGCCACAAAATCGCAGGACAAAATATGATAAAATACATAAAGACTTTGAGGAATCTGAGGCCATGACATCACAACTAGTCTGGTTTTGGTACACAATTTTTTGAAGAAGAAAAAAGGGTTAAAAATGGCAGAAATTCATGAAATTTTGAAGAAATTTCTCCACAAGAAAAGAATGCAGGTAGGATTATAAAATTAGATCAAAAATCAATGCTATAATATCTTAGCAAAATGTGATCATGAAGTTATTGTAAGATTTAAAAAAAAAAACATTTTTGTTTTTATTTTTGAGTTTTTCCATTTTCAAGGTACTTAAATGTGATCATGAAGTTATTGTAAGATTTAAAAAAAAATTTTTTTAAAATTTTGAGTTTTCCCATTTTCAAGGTACTTTATCTCAAAAATCTGTAATATGACTCCTATAAAAGTTACATTTTGTGAAAGAAATATTTAAGTACTTTAAAACGATACTAACATTACTCCTTTAGGGCTTTGGTAAGGTCCCAATTTTACTTTTAGAAAAAGGTGGTTTAAAAACGGCGATCATATGATAAACGGCGGTATAACGACGATATAACCGCGCCACATGGTGGAGTAAGAGTTAACCACTGAGCCCTTGCACTGCACCTCTCCTTGAATGAGTAGGTTTGAATTTATTTTAAAATAATTTATTTTAAAAAGTTTAGAACTGGTTTTAATTTTTTCGTTATTGGATTATTGGAAAGAAATTTTTTATAAAGAATCTAAATATGTAACACAAATCTCTGTTTTCAATATTTAAAAGAAATTATACTTGTGAAAAGATTGACCCATTTGTTGACCAAATGCACCCAAAAATTGCTTAATTCGCATATTTTTTCCTAATTTGGCTTTCATTACTCAAAAGATCAAAACCATACGTCACACATGCTTTGTTGAATCGCAATTTGAAACTGCTTGCAATTTCCTTTCATTTGATATATAATAAAGGCATACCCCCTTTATTTGGATCCACGAAATGGATGGATCTTAGCTTCCATTCAAACTAAACTTGTATTGAAAGAAAAGTTGTCAAAAATGCATCTATTTGGATCCATGAAATGGATGGATCTTAGCTTCCATTCAAACTAAACTTGTAATAGAAGGAAAGTTGTCAAAAATGCATCTGATAAAAACTTTTAAAAATTGTGCTCGCATTTTTCAAACCCTGGCAGAGTAAAGGGTTAAAGAGTCATTCTCCTATGTGAAAGGTACCAAGTTTGATTTCCCGTGAGCGCCACATTGTGTCCATGAGCAAGGCAGTTTACTCTACTTGCTCCAATTCACTCAGCTGTAAATGAGTACCAGCAGTGCTGGGTAGTGAACCTGCGATGTACTGACATCCTGTCTAGAGGGAGTCATGTGCTCTCATTCTCTTGCGCCATGGAAACCGGGGATAAGTACCAGCTCTATAAGTCTTAATGGTTCGGATGATTTAGCTTTGTTTGTTTTATTCATTCTTGTGTCAATAGTGATTTTGTTAAAGTGATTCCTTTTTTTTTTTGTCTGTCACTAAGTCTTTGAAAATAAAACTGAAGAAACTAATATCAAGCTGCCACACCACAAGTTTGTATGAAAAAGCCTGTTACGAAAGGTCAACTATGAGAAAGTAACCTCACTTGTATCCTTACCTTCTTAACTTACATATATAGATTCAATTGCAAACTTTTTGTTCAGAGCATTAATTGTCACACATGATTAAAAACAAAGGATTTACATAAGGAAATAGAGCAAGAGCATTCTAATTGGGCATACATCTCGGAACTTGTGTGACCTGTAACTTGTGTGACCTGTAACTTGTGTGACGTATAACTGGGGTGACCTGCAACTTGGGTGACATGCAACTCGGGTGACCTGTATTTCAGGTGACATGTAACCTGGGTGACCTGTAACTGAGGTGACCTGTAACTCGGGTGACCTGTAAGTCGGGTGATCTGTAACTCGAGTTACCTGCAACTGGAGTGATCTGTAACTTGGAAACTAAATTAGCTGTTTAAATTTGACTGATGTTATTGCCAATATTCAATCCAAAGATGAGAATTGTTACTAGTACTTTCATTCATAGTTATACACTATGTAGAAGTAATTTTTGGTTCAGATGCTAATAGCATAACGAACCTATGCTGGCATGTGTGTGTATGTATGTATGTATTTGTGCGTCTGTGACAGCAAGTTCGTAAGCACGTTATCTCAAGAACGATACACCAGATTCATGTTGTATGTGGTACACAGATAGCCTATGGTCCATAGATGTGCCCTATTGTTTTTGGTGGTAATGTCATGCATATTAATGAATAGCAGGGCTTAATGTAAATATCTTAAAATGCTCAAATGTTAAACAACCACTTGTCTTCTTTGTTTCATATTTTGTGTAACTATGTTGTTAGCTTAAGTGTACATGTTCATGGTACAAAAATGTTGAATTTCATTAATTTGCCAAGTGGGTGAGGCTTAACATGATTTTATTGAAAAGAACTTGGTATCTCAAGAACAATAAATCAATTCATGTCATATTTGGTACATAGGTGGCCCATATGATCTGTAGATGTGCCCGATTGTTTTTGGTGGTGATGCAGGGACCGAGGGCAATTTTTAAGTGGGGAGGGGTGAGCTGAAGAAGTAAATAGTGAAAATTAAAGGTGACATCAAGTTCATATTAAACCCTGTACACTAACTCCCAACTATATTGGTACATAGCGTTAGGCAGGGGCATAGGAAGTGTCACCTGTCATAATGGAAGGGAGGGGGGGGGGGGGGGGCAAGAACCCAAACATTTTCCCAGTCACAAGTGGACAAAATACACTAGTAAATTAAAGGTCTATAGATGCCTAGAGATTTTTAACCCACAAGAAACATAATCAAAATCTAAATGCAACAGACTTAAAATCTTCTTAATAGCACGTATATTTTTTTCAATTATGACTGATTACAAGTTTTAGTGATGTGCAGTTAATGCATAATTTATGTTAAATTTGTGATGTATGACTAGGCAGGTAGCTGAAAAACTTTATGTAATTCTTTATATTTCCCTCATAAATTTTAGTTCTTGAAAATGATAGAAAAGTTTTCCTGCTAGATTTTGGCTAAGGGTAGGGTCAATGTTTGGTTAAAATTCCATTCCAATTTTAACAAATGTGTCACTATAGCAATCAAAAAAGCAAAGGGTTTACATAAGGAAATAAGAAGTTCATCCCTGTCATACATCACAAGAGGAAGAGAATTATGATGTAACCTACAGTAGTTTGTATGTGTTCATTTTGTAAAAACATTGAATTTCATTAATATACGAAGTGGGCGGGGCTTATAATGATTTTGCTGAAAATAGCTTGTAAACAAGATATCTCAAGAACGATTCATGTCTAATATTTCATGATATGCAATGACAGTTACAGTTAATACAAAATAAAACAGCATGAAAAATAGCATCGGAAATTCGGAACCACACTTCCTTTTGGTTCTGTTTATACATGTACAGTTTTTCAGAAAACCTTATGTTGGGGATGTTTATTTTGTAAATGTAATATTGCATTTATAAAGAAAGTATTAGGTAAAAAAAGATTTTTTTAATGTTTTAATGGCATGTTTGGTCCAAAGTGACAAACTAAAGCATATCGTATGTATGTTACTGTCATCGTTTGTCTTGTATACTGTACATACACTCTCACATATACTGTATGCAATCAGACAGTACAGACAGAAAGTATCCCCAGATATGATGTAACTATTATCATTGACAAACCCTTAAATCAAGCCTTTAATGGAGTGTATCAGCTTGCAGTGGGCTAGATCACATTTGATCGCTCTGGAAGCTGATCCAGGAGAGCAATCTCAAAGTATTTGACAATTGTGTTTCAATTTCTCTGATTCGTTAGTCAGGGACTTTATGATGATGCATGAGAGTTATCCTTCCTGCGAAAATACAACGATAATGTTTATGTACTGTGGTGTGTTATTTGTAGTTTGGTTTATTTGTTTTTGGTATAGAGGTACAGTAGTGATATATCATTGTAATTGATACAGTACATGATTACAAGTTAAAGTTCCACATACCTAATAGCTACAGTAATTGGAAGCGGACTCCTGAGGATCATTTGCTTTGGGGTTAATATCTTATGTTGATTATTCCATGGAGCTATTAACCGGAAAGGATTGTTCATTTCAAGTTTTCATTTCCGGTCTCAATAAAAAAGTCTAATTACTACAAGCTTGACTGCATTACTGGTGAGCCTCAGTCGACCAGCGTGTTCATTGCAGTTCACGCAGTTCACAAGCAATTCACATAATTACTCTGGTCTGAAAACTAGATTGTAGATTTAGAATTTTCCTTCAGTAGCTAAACTGGAGGAAGAGCAGTGGTTGAATGGCCATGATAGTAGAGCTTTATTGTTTGTGTGCAGTCATGTAATGTTCTCCAAGAGCAATGGGTCTCGGTTCAAGCATACTGGACAATAGAATAGGCAGTTTGTATGTAACAATTATTTCTGTTTGCTTAGACATAATGATCCATAAAAAGTCGATGTCTGGAAATGTCATTCCTCTTTTGTTGAAAGTTTGTCTTTCTGTGTTCTGGAGAAAATGGCACATTGTATTGTTAATTGGTGTGGAGCTTTGAGTAATACCTGCATACTTGTTGTAGTTAGCTGCATTGTCGATCGGTCACAAAAATTGTGAATACTTTTGTTTTATAAATGTATTGGCACATTGTATTATTCAATGAAGTGTTGTATTATTCAATGCAGTGGAGCTTTCAGTAGTACCTGCATACTTGTTGTAGTTAGCTGCATTGTCGATCTGTCACAAAAATTGTGAATACTTTTGTTTTATTAAATGCATTGGCACATTGTATTATTCAATGAAGTGGTGGAGCTTTGAGTAATACCTGCATAGTTGTTGATGTTGTTGCTAGTCGCATTGTTGATCTGTCACAAAAATTGTGAATACTTTTGTTTTGTTAAACGTATTGGCACATTGTATCATTCAATGAAGTGTTGTATTATTCAATGCAGTGGAGCTTTGAGTAATACCTGCATAGTTGTTGTTAGCTGCATTGTCGATCTGTCACAGAAAATGTGAATACTTTTGTTTTAAATGTATTTATGAAAAATCCATGTCATTAAAAGGGGCTGATCGAAATAAATCAGAAGGATTGAGGGGAGAGGCAAGCGACTGATTGAAGTGCCAGTTATTGGCAAATCATGGATGGTATTTATTTGTTGCTCACAGATTTAATATCATAGTTTTAGAAGCAAATTGGAACATGTTCAAAATATTAACAAGAAAGCAATCCATTGAGTTGCTGATCTCATCACCTTAAGCATACAGCATTGTGGGGGAAATAGCTAACAGGGTCACTATAGCTCTGTGACTTTTGACCTTGTGACCCCAGAGTCTACAGGACACAAGTTTATGTGCAAAGGTATCATGGTACAACATAAGGTTGGTATAGGTCTTACCACTTTTGGAGTTTAAAAATTCCATTAATTACCATTCCAAAATATGGGGGGAAATGACTTCAAGCGGTCACTAGTTCTGTGGCATTTGACCACTTGATCCCAGATTTATAGGACACAAGTTCATGTACCAACGTCAACGTATCATGGTACAACATAGGGACTACAGATCTTGCCCTCTTGGAGTTTAAAGTGGTACTAAATTGTACAAATTACCACATAATTACCCCCTAAAATCGCGTCTTTGACCTTTGACCCTAAGCACTAAAACAAATTTAAAAAATTGGCATTTATTGTACCCGACTATATGGCACCACCCATGCTAATATAACTCTGTACCATTCCAAAACTTTGGGGGGAAATGGTTAAAAAGGGTCACCAGCTCTGTAACCTTTGAACTTTTTACCCTAGAGTTTACAGGACACAAGTTCATGTACCACAGTATCATGATACAATCATAAGATTGGTATAGGTTTTGCACTTTCGGAATTTAAAGTGGCACTTTGACCATTTGACCTTCAATTTTTAATTTAGAATGTTAAACCCTATCCACCTGTGCAATTTATTTGGCTAAATCTGGTAGTCATGAAAATGATCATCAACAACTTAGAAGTAAACAGATTTAAGCTAAAAATTAGTGGACTTAAAGAAAATCCTTAAATTACATTTGAAAAGATCAAATATGACAAAAATAAAATTACTTTTGAAAGAAGACCAGTCTGTTGGTTTCTGCACTGCCATGGGTTGAACTGTAACATCATTGGTGTTTAATTAAAGATAGCAGGTAATTCCTTCAAAAGATACAGCCATCACCAAAAACTTGTTTTATTTGACCTTTGATTAAGTTTCAGTCCAGGAGTACCCATCCACCCATTTTGGTTCATGTTTGTATTACAATTTTCCCACCAGCCCACCTACCCCCGGGCTCCCCCTCTCCCCCACCCCAGGCTCCCCCTCTCCCCCACCCTGGCCCCCTCACCCCAAGCTCCCCCTCCCCCTGGGCTCCCCTTAATAAATATCAAGGGGGAGGTGGCCATGTAGTATAGGAGGTACAGGCACTTATTTGCCTATACAGCAAAGCGACTAAAATATATCATCCCCACATATATAAGTATATGTGGATGATGAGATAATTACTTTAGGATGGCTCAATAATCCACATTTCCAGAAATGGTGGGAGTGTGTGGCGGATGTATAGGCCTCAGAAACAGGCATGGATATGATTTTTGCTCTACTGTATTATAGAGATTTCAAGCTGTGAATTACAGCTCAGTTTTTGTAGAAATATCAATTTAAAACCTGGATTTATTTGATCAAGAATGACAGCTTAACCTTTCAAGTTTTGCTCACAAAAAGTGCTTGAGGACATACAGTACTGTATTGTATAGACTCAAACCTTCAAAATAAATTTCCTTTATCTATAAAAAAAAAAAAATCTTTACATTGGAAGTCCCAGAAATAGATTATAGATACACACTGTATATATATATATATATATATTTTCATTCATGAAAAACTTTGCCTGGTGGTCACAGCAGACAGGTCACAGCATCAGCTTGGCAAACTCAAGGTCCGAAGTGCAATCCCTGCTCTTCATTCACCAGTGGTTTACAACTGGTTTATCAAACAGCGATGGACATCTCTATAACTGGTGAGAAATACCAAAGTAACCTACATATATAAACTTGACAGTGGTTGTAAAAACTTCCTTCCTGTGCACATTGGTTCAGTAGTCCTATTCTTAATTCTTTGTCCGTCTGCCAAGCTAATTACCATGGACAGTGGTATATGATTACTGTATGTAGATTTCAAATACTGTAATTATGTTTTGCTGTAAGCAAGAGAGATTTAGTGGTTGCTAATTGATTACGTCCGCCAACGGAGGATATTTTTTTGCCTCTGTAAATTTGTTTGTTTGTTTGTTTTGTTTGTTTCTTTATTTGTCATCAAGATGCATTATTTCAAGAACTGATGACTAGATTTGGATTGAATTTGGTGTGTGGTTTTGTTAAGGAATAAGTGTTAACAAATTAAGACATTGAAACAGGGGAAGGGTGAACATTTGGGGGGTGGGGACATGTTTTTGCCCTGTTTGTCTGTCATCAAGATATCTCAAGAACTGATGATATGGATTAATAATACACCTGTGTTTGAATGATTGAAAACAAGTTTTGGTAATATTTGTGAAAGGTGCATTACCTGTAGCAATTATAAAGGAAGTGAACACTGGTATGAAGTAAACATTCTACTCAAGTCTTGGTAAACACTCAAGTTCTGGCAGCTAAAACCTTGGTATCTCCTGATAGAACAGCAACTTCCATAGCAATGAGTCAGTCACTACTGTATTTCCTCTATTGTGCAAAAATACATGTCTGACCATTACTTCAACATCTATACTGTCTGCTTACTTTGAGCTATATGGACAAAAGTAGATATAGACCTATCTATAGGCCTTTATATAGGCCTATATATAGGCCTATATATAGGCCTATATATAGGCTTAGATGTATATAAGTATATATATATATAGGCCTATATATAGGCCTATATATAGGCCTATATATAGGCTTATATGTATATATGTATATATATATATATATATATATATAGGCCTATATGTATGTATAAGCCTATATATATATATATATATATATATATATATGTATATAGGCCTATATATATATATATATATATATATATATATATATATATATATATATATATATGTTTATATATTTTTTTATGTTTATATATATTTATATAGCGCTCAATATCTATACAATGCACATTCAGCGGCGCTGTACAGAAAATAAATAAAACTGTTCATAAAGTTAATAAAGTTCATAGGATAAGGATAAACACAAACAATTATAAAAAGCCTTAGTAACAAAACAGTTTTTTAGTTCCGTTATATATATATATATATATATATATATATATATATATATATATAGGCCTATATATATATATATATATATATATATATATATATATATATATATATATATATATATATATATATATATATATATATATATATATATACATATAGGCTTATATATATATATATATATATATATATATATAAACATACATACATATAGGCCTATATATATACATATATACATATAAGCCTATATTTAGGCCTATATATATATACATATTTAGGCCTATATATATACATAGGCCTATGTTTAGGCCTATATATATATATATATATATATATATATATATATATATATATATATATATATATATACATATATATATATATATATATATATATATATATATATATATATATATAGCCCATATATATATATATATATATATATATATATATAGCCCATATATATATTATATATATATATATATATTTATATATATATATATATCTATATATATCTATATATACATATATATATCTCTCTATATATATATATATGTATATATAGGCCCTATATATATATATATATATATATAATGCCGTTAAGACCTCATCAAACAAACAAACATATATATATATATATATATATATATATATATCTATATATACATATGTATATATGTATATCTCTATATATATATATATGTATATATAGGCCTATATATATATATATATATATATATATATATATATATATATATATATATATATATATATATATATATATACCTATATATATATATATATATATATACATATATATATATACATATATATATATACATATATATATATACATATATATATGTATATATAGATATATATAGATATATATATAGATATATATATATATATGTATTTATATATAGATATATATAGATATATATATATATAGGCGGTTGGAACAAATTCTTACTCCCCTTGATGAATGTTGAAAGTCATATTTTACCATGTTTTTTGCAAAGCACACAACATTGAATAGGGGGAAAATGCCGTTTAAAAGTTTTTCGCAGTTTTTTCTAAACACCTTTGGCCACGATTATAGAGCTCTATCGTTTGTGTGCAGTAGTAATTAGGTTATGTAATGTACTCGAAAAGCAATGTGTCTTGGTTCATACGTACTGGACAATAGAACATGCATTTTGTATATGACAATGACAATTATTTCTAGGAAATAATATGTATGTGCAACATACAAATTATATACATCTTCAAATTAACAAAATACATTTTTTGTATCTTTGTCTTGAGTCTAATCCGTAAATTATTGCATAGAATAGGAGAAAACTGAAGTGTAATACTTAAAAAATGTTTTCCCCTAAACATTATTTTCAACATGAATCCAAAAAAATTGTGATGAAATAACTTAAATGTGTACAAGAAGATACCAAAAGAAAAACCTTTGAGAACAAAAAGAAAATGATAATTAAAAGAAAACGAAAAGAAAAAAGAAATTATAAGTATAGGTAATTAATTACACACCTGCACAACTTAGAGACTGAAAGTTAATCTTGATGCACCTCAGATGCCGATAAAAAAAAAAAAAAGTACTTTTTTTTAAAGAATTACGTACATTTTTTTTATACTATTATCAAGTGAGTTCCAGAGTTTGACCCCTGAGGTGGAGATGCACAATTGTTTTTTCCTTCTTCTTACATACTTTTGTTTGAAATTATTTTTTTGTCTTGTGTTATATCTATCATTGGACGCCAAAGGAAAAAAAAGTGTTGTAGTTTCTCTGATAATGACATCTAATGAGCCTTAAACATAAATAAATACTCCTGTATTGAAATCTATAATATGTGATAATATTAATGTTTTTAATTTATAGAAAAATCTGTTAGTATGGTGTAGAAAATGTGCATTACATACAATGTGATTAATCTTCTTTTGTTTTTAGAATATTGGAGTAATATTAGAATCATATGTATTTCCCCAAACTTCAGCACAATAAATGAGATAGGTAGGAAAATTGCACAATATAAAGTATAGAGTGCATCTCTATTCAAAACTTGTCTGGCTTTACGAATAATTGCAATACTTTTAGAAGGTTTTTTTTTTGGAAAATTAACAATGTGCTCTATCCAGTTTAGATTATGATCTATATATACACCAAGAAACTTTGTCACATACCCTCTTTCAATATTAACTTCATTTATAGTAATCTTCAAATCAGAATTTGTACCGACGGGTGGTAAATAACATATAATTAGTTTTGGCAACATTAAGAGATACTGTAGTTTATTAACTGCAAACCATACATTAAGTTTATAGAGCTTACTACTTATCAATCTACATAGTATGTAAGTATCCTCATGAGAGTCAAATATGTTTGTCATCTGCAAAGAGTAAAAGTTTGAACAATCTGGAGACATTTACAAATATCATTAATATATAGAATGAATAAGTTTAATTTGCAAATAAAATTTTCTAGTCTTTTCTCAAACAACTTATCAAGTATTTTTGAGAATTGTGACAACAATGACATGGGCCTACAATTATTGAACACTTTTTTTTCACCAGACTTTAATATTGATATTACCTTAGCAATTTTCATACCGTCAGGAAATGCCCCAGTAGAAAATGATTTATTACAAATAAAAGTGAAAGGTTGTATAACGTAAGAGATAACAATTTTTTACTAATGACATGCTTACATCATTGCAATCAGCAGAAGTTTTGTTACTTGAATTTCTAACAATATTTTGTATTTCGATTTCAGTAGTATCTACTAAATTCATCTCATCCAGATAATCATATATTGAACTAATTTGTTCAGGTATGGATGCAGCTAAATCAGGTCCAACATTAGTAAATAACTGATTAAACCTGTCTAATTTCACCTCCCTTTTATCATTGTCTATAAAATAAAATAAAAAGTTTCAGGTAAACACTAATGGCCTGGTACTTAATTATTTATAGCACCATTTAATACCTTTCATGTTTCATTAATATTATTTTCATGGCTTTCCAAAAGTTTTGTGTAATAATCCTTTTTGCAAAAACTCAAAATAGAGATCAATTTTTTTTTTTTTTTGTTACCTCTTGTACTTTTGTTCACATTTCAATGTTTTGTTTTTGAGAAAATTTACATAGCGTATTTTTCTTTTTACAAGCATTTTTTTCTTTTTACAAGCATTTTTCAAACGTTTAGTCATCCATGGCTTATCTGTTTTTCTATTTTTAGTGGCTGTCTTTCTTATCGGACAACATTAATTATACAGTTTACTTATAATATTAATGAAATGATCATAAGACTTATGTACATCCCATTTTTCCTGGTTTAATTTTTGTTTGTACAGATGCATCATCTTTGTTTCTCATATATACAAACTCCTCCTCATTTGTTCTATGAATGCTATAATCAATAACACTAAAGACTGGAAGATGGTCACTTAGATCATTTATAAGTAATCCACTTTTCAAATCAATATTCGTGACATTTGTGAAAATATTATCAATCAAAGAAGCTGAGTAGTCAGTTATACGACTAGGTTTATCTATTAATGGAAAAAAAACCTAAACTAAACATTACATCTACAAAATCACTGGTGCCCCCATGATTTTTGTAGTTAAGGAGATATATATTAAAGTCACCACATAAGTACATATCAGATTTGCTATGCTTATACATCTTTTTAATGGTGTCTGTCAAAAATACCCATAGCAGAACCAGATTGTCTGTATATGCAACTAACAATAATATTCTTCTTGTATCGTAAACGAAGTTCTACAGAAATACATAATGCACATCCTATCTATAACCTTGTATGTAATACTTGTATTGATATAAATAGCCACTCCACCACCTCTTTTATAATTACAATCTTTGTGACACATGTCATATCCATTTGAGATCATATAATTCAGGTCTGAATTCAGCCATGTTTTACTTTTTTTTAAATCACCAATTTGATTGATACTGTAGGTCGTGCTTTTTAGCTGGACTGTTCGAAGAATAGTAGAGCTATTCTACTATCGTAGGCATCAGCGCATCAGCGTCTGACATGGGTACTGATCAAATGAGCATGATTGGAGGGTTGTGTATGCATACTAATTAGCTTATTTGCATAACAATGAAAATATTTGCAGGTTAAAGTTATTGTACATTTTTCATGCTGCTAGACTTTGTTTGACACACGTATTTTCTTAAATTACAAGTTGTACTACAATCCAGGATGTAGTTGTGGTTGGGAGAGTACAGGTTGGAAAGTGGGCTTAATGACATTATTTAATTGACTTCGGCAAGTCAGGGCCTTTCCTTTCTTTGTTATTCAATTGATAGAACTAAAAGAGGTGTAGGAATGAAGATTGCTAGGTTTTACATGTTTTCTGAGTTACTGGGTGAGGTAACCTTGAACATTTTTGTGTTAAAATATCTTGGAAAACTCAAAAGATATTTTGAAGCTTGTAGTGCAAATGAAAATGTAAGTGCATCTGTCAAAGTTAAAGTAATTTGAAATCATCTGCCCATTCTCCATACTAACTTTGAATAGTCGAGCACACTGTCATTCTGACAGTTTTAGTTCTTGTACTTCTAGTAGGGAAATGGAAGCATTGATTTACCTAAGCCACATAGACAGCATACAGTAGTGTGCTGATCAGATGTTGACAAAATTTAGAGCTAAAAAGGAAATTACCAAATTTCACAAATGAGGATCAGAAGTGCTGCAGGAGAATTGGTGTGTACCCTTTTGCCCCATAGAGAGCTGCAGGTTGAAAAGAATGGTTTGGTGGTATTGATTTTGTCTGTCAGTCAATGAGCATTGATGTACAGACCACTCATGTCAACAAAGAATACTTCTGACCACAGAAGTTTACAGTACACAAAAGCAGCCTTCCTTAAAGGGAAGGTACCTGGGTAATTAACCTGGAGATAAGGCTTGCCAGTACTATTCTTTGTACTAGTGCTCACTTAATAAACCACAACAGTGAAAGTTGAATTTCTGTCTGATTAAAACAATATTTATATTTGCAAGTACTGTATTTTGAAATAAATTGAGGAACATTTTGTCAGCACCAGTGAAACTGCAAGCAGACTGCTTTACTGGTGTGTGTTTGCAACCTCCTGTGTGGTGTCAGTTATGATCAAATATGACTGATGATGGCTCATGAGTAAGTCATCATTGCTGGCATCTATGAATTGTCATTACACAGGGTGTCATCTAGGATTTGGTGAACTTAGAATTTTGGGTGTGCACCCTGTGCACCAATTTTTGTCCACCTCTTTTCATTGACAAAATCCGCAATTACTTAATGTTATAATCAG
>JAIGNY010000416.1:802500-870000 GCA_020152595.1 Chiridota heheva | reverse complement strand
ACCCACCTACCCACCCCCACACCCACCTACCCACCCCCACCCCTACCTACCCACCCCACACCAACCCCCACACCCACCTACCACCCCCACACCCACCTACCCACCCCCACACCCACCTACCCACACCCACCTACCCATCCCAACACCCACCTACCCACACCCACCTACCCACCCCCACCCCACCCACCCCATTTACCCCCCACCTACCCCCCCCACCCCACCTCCACCCCATTTACCCCCCCCACACCCCACCCCCACACCACCCACCCCCAAACCCACCCACCCCATTTACCCCCACCCACCTGCCCCCACCCCACACCCACCCACCCACCACACCCCCACCTCCCCCCCCAAAAAAAAAAAAAAAAATGGTCTCCCAGCTGGTCTACACAGAAGAGTTTATGACCCATTATTGTATATGACACAACTGCAGAATGGTCATAGCTGATCCCTGTGAGATCTTGGAGCTCTGCTGCAGCCATTGTGACAGACAGATGGTAGAATCACTCAAATACATCTTTAATTTTATACCATGGGATATTTTAAATTTAACATGCAAAATTATTTTTAAGATTATATTTGGGTTTTGAAGGAAATGGTCAACATTACAGCCAAGTTATTTTATATACGGTCAATGTATTTGGATCTGTGTCAAATCATTTGGATGTAATGTCTTTACAATTTCAGAAACTATCAGTAGACGAACAGGATATGGGAATTATACAATTCCGTAGGTGTATCTTATTCATATATCCTGCAGTATTGTTGGTTGGTAGTATGGTCATTGGTCAGCATCATGACATACAGTACTGTAGGCCTTGTTAATTGTGTTACAACCTCTGCAAATGTACAGTGTAGAAGAATTTAATTACATGACTTTAACTCATCTGGAAGCCATTTTGCAGGGCAAGCGTCATTGTGTTTCACACGTCTTCACACAGCTTGGTCACATCACACGTACAACAAACATACTGCATGCTAACCTACTTACCACCAGTTCAGCAATTTTTACTGATTGCTTCCGATTTTACTAATTGCTTCCGACTTTACTGATTGCTTCCGATTTTACTTAGTATTTTCTTTACGATTTATATATTCCCCGAGTATGCGAAGAGTAACTCTGACATGAAAGCCATATGATTGTTCATTATACGCAGACAAAGCCTAAATACCCGATATAAAGTGCTCATTGCAAATCCTAGTGTGAACCGTAAGTTGAAAGCCATTGCGTCGTACAGCAGAAACCTACTTCGATGTTGATCAGGATCAAATGGAAATCAACAAAACGTCTTTTTATTCCCCAACTGACGTATATTAGTGCAACCAACAGCACAGCAAGTTTCCGGCATAATTATCTAACAAAAATAATCTGATATAACAACATGCAAACGTTTGTAAGTCTAATTAAGTGTACAGCAGATGACAGTGTTCTTGCTTGACAAAATGGTGATGTAAACAAAGTCACGTGACCTCATGACGTCAGCTGAAACACCCTTATGTTGATATGAATGATTTCAACAGCAATTCATATCCTTAGCCGTCTTATTGTGAATTCCTTTTAATAGATTAGTGGTCAAGCAAGTCCATCATATATGAAAGAGGACTTCAAAAGAAACACAAAAGGGATGTATTTCAATTTAAGGTTCTCTCTCATTTGTGTAGAAATGACTAAAATCATGCTAGTAGTGATGTCACATCCTCACATTCCTCTAAAGTCTTTTATGTATTCTATTATATGTTTTACTGAGATTTTGTAGCTTAAAAACTGTTGGATTTGTCAGGAAAGTAAGAAATACATAATCTACAATCTTGGACAAAACTTGTTGGGACACCCACGTTCCCCTGTTAATTGTTGGTGAAATGAGTGGAAAATGTTTGATAAGTGTTTTCCATATCTCTGTATTTCCTAGTGACATATTTTGACAACATTGAAAGGGGGAGGAGGAGGGGGGGGGGGGGAATGACCTGGAAAAAAGCTGCACATGAAAAATTATAAATAACATGCAAACTTTCCGGCAAGTGTCCCAACAGTTTTGTCCAAGATTGTGTAGTAAAGTAATTGTGATTGTTTCAAATGTATAGTGTCTGCTGTCGTGAAGAGAGGCGTCCTACACTTTATCTTTACAATAAGTAATGTACAGTAGTATAGTCCACCAACTATTTCAACTTTATCTTTACAATAAGTAATGTACAGTAGTATCGTCCACCAACTATTTCAAGTAGAATGTGGAATGATATTAAAGATTTTTACAAGTATCTTTGGTTTATACCTAACTAGGTATTACTAAGCCAGTTTTCAGTTAGGTTTAGGCACATCATTTAAGGTCTGCTATAAAAGGTATTTTGATTATGCAAATATTGTACATCAGCTTGGTAGGGCCTATAATTTTTGTTTTGTTTTGAAAGAATATACATTGGGTCTTAAATCACATTCTGCAAGGAGTTGTGCAAGTCATATATCCCATGGCTGGCCTCAATCATTGTGAAACATTTGGAGAAGGGAGTTACTGTTGCACTGATGCCTCGCTGTCCTATTCAGAGGAAATTTATAAATTTTGTGTGAGTGCATTCTATCAGGGCCTGACTAGCACTATAACTGTACATACAGTAAATCACCTTCTTGAACAGGATAAACCCTACAGTGTAATCTCAAGTTGTTGCTACCTGCACCTGCAACAAAGCTCTTTAAAGGTGTGTGTACAGGTAGCAACAACATGAGCTGAATGTACTTAAAACCATGAAAATAGCAACAACAACAAAAGTATCTTTAAAATGAAATGAAAATTGACTATATTACAGGTTTTAAACTTAGATACAGGAGCAAAATTGCACAATATTCCTCAGAATGGGACAACTTGAAAATTGAATGTTAACTTATTAGTTTTTTAGTTGTCCTTCCCCAAATATTTTGAATGGGAGAAGTTGCTATAGATAGTAAACAGGATCTTGGACATTTGATATATGAAATTTGGAAAGAAATATAAACAATAACATTAAAGAATTTTAGCTGTATTCCAGTTCATACATCTTCACTTCTGTGCATGCTGATATTATTAGTGCTAATGTTCTTCTCAGAATTTAATGTGTTTTTTTTTTATCTGGGTAAATAATCTCTACCTGTCCATATAAGGAGTGTGAGAAAAGTGTTCCTTTTATGATTCTGTACAACCTACAGTGTGCCTACACAGCTTATGGAAGTGGGAGGTAAAAAGCCCCAACATTCAACTTTGGAAGTTCTCCATGTGTGCATGAAACTTAAATTCACTAAATATGGAGACTAAGGAAATATCAGTAGTCATAAAGGAACATGTACATATACAGCATGTTAATTGTTAATAACATACATTTACATGTTTTTCAAGTTAAGTAAATGTTTGTGGAAGTACAGTACCATTGCAGCTCCCATTCATTCAACTTTCAGTATGATCATTTGTTTTATATTTCATGTAAACTAAAGTAACCCTGAAACAGATTATCAGAAGTATCCCCTATTCCATGTGATTATGCCATTATTAATATATTGCCAATCAAAGTCTTTATTTACTGTAGATATTCTGATAGATTACAGTAAACAAAAATAGAAGAAGAAAAACACAGTTTGGAATTTTCTGTCAGTTGATGCACTCTATCACACATCTTTTGTCATTCATTTGTTCATATTCCCTAGCAGAATAAAAATTGTCTGAGAAATTTAAAGACACTTAAAAATTGTATGGTGAGATTGTTTTTGCAAACCATATTTTTAGCTCCACTTTTTGCACATTTTTCATGCTGTAATTCATGTATATAAAAGTAATTAGACCATGGGATGAATGGGAAAAATCAGGCTGAAAATGGACTTTTGTGACCCACCTCTTAGTATTGCATGAAAATTGGTGGACAGGTACTTTGTAAGGTGCTGAAAACGAATATGAATGTTCCTTCGCATGAAACTTGCACATTGTCTGGCAAATGGTCATTTAAGTGAAAAGTGCCTTTTAATCTCTGAAAATCACAGGAAGTTATAGGAATGCATTTAAGATAGTATATTAATATTCCAAGGTGCCCAAAATAATATTAGGTGTGGTTCATCTCTTATCCAATGAATTTAAGTGTTAAAGCACTCTCTATTTATGAAAGTATGAAAATCTCAAAAATGAAATTAAACTTGAACCAATGTGGACATATTTCCAAAACAAAGTTAGTGTAGGGCCATCGAATAGGGGTCCCTATATTTTTCCAGGGAAAAAAGGCCCCCGGGTTAAATTGAGTTACATCGTTAGCCATTGTTTTTAAAATTTGGAGCTTAGTTGACAATATTTTTCCTGTTAAAGTAACACAGACTTCATTCATTACTAAGCATTATCAAAACCAGTGATTCATTATCTGTGGATAACCAAACTATAAAAGGGAATCTTGCTCGCATTTAGTAAAGAATCCTGCCTTTGGTTTGATTTGAAGGAGTTTTGGGCATTATGTAGGGGAAAAGATAAGCATATGGAAAGGAGATAGTGACACCAAACCTCAGATGCAATTCTGTTCCTACAAAATTGCAAAATTCATGAAGAAAAAAATCTAATTCGCAGCCTTTAAACTTGAGTGATATCTTTTGGCTTGAGTGATTACCATGTACAAGTTGTATACAGTGTGAATTCACTGGACGCAATTTGCTGCCTCTGAAGTTAAGAGTCACTAACCCCTATCAAGTAGTCACAAAGAGAAATCTTTTCTATTTATACATAAAATGTACTTCCTATGATGTCAACACCTTTGTCTTGTTGCAAAATACCATGTAAATTGTTTGATCATATATCAATAAAATGCTACAAACATTTACTTTGATTTGATTCCTTGTTAACATGTTAATGTATCAAACAAAATTCTTCAGAATTGAAACGAATGTTGGCGTATTTCACATCCATAAATAGTCCGATGAAAGTTCTTTCTCATGTTAAGTGTTCAAATTATTTTTCCTACCACAGATTGATGTAATATATTTAGACGATTAGCACTTGTTCCAAATAGGTCCAAATAAAAACTTATTTCAAAGAAATATTTTGGGAGTAAACAAAACTTCAGAAGTATTAACAAGTGAATAGGAGTTTGGGGAACTGGTTCTTCAACCTTTCTTTCAGTCTACCAGTTGTGTTTGTATTCACATTCTGTATCTCAAACACACTTATACCAAACAATTTATTTAGAGTTGTCAGCCTAAGTGTTTCCTGCCCTTCTATCATCCTTTTCTTTTTTGGCATATTTGCTCTCATCAACACTGAGTGAGGGTGGCTGTTGTTGGGCGACACAACATGCACAATCTCTGTATCATGAGATACATGCATCTCACCTCTATGGCCACCATATCCCTATTTTCAATTTGCAAAACAAATCTTTTGTCTTGTCTCTTTCGAGCTGCAGCCAATACAAGTATCTTTACATCTTTTGTTTCGCATTGTGTCAATTTGACTGTTTTCCTTCATAATAATTGCACCTGAAATTGATGCATTTATCTGGTTAGACCAAAAGTTGAATGCACTATGCGCTGTTTTTTTGAAGATGGTGCTTCATCTGCTGAATCAACATCAGCCTCAGCCGCTTCTGTGAAATTTGAAAGAGAAATACATGTAAGCAAAAAAAAAAAGGAGTTATAATCCAGTTGCAGCTCTAAGGAAAAAAAATTGAACTTTATATCATATCTTTCCAAATCAAATTTACTTAATGGAGTAGAAATCTAAACTGCCAATACACACACAATTCAGGGAAATAGATAACCACTGTGTTTTCCACAAACATGTCTACGAAAAGCAGTAGCTGCAATGGCATAACTTGTGATGTATTAAGTGCCACCTGTATAATCACCCAGGGATACATGCATTCCAGGGAGGGCCATGTAGAAATGCTGGGCCTTTTCTCCGACTATAACTTATAATATATGACACCTGCAAGATGGCACTAATTTAGAAATCCAAAGTATTGTCTTTTAATATGACAGGTGCACCTAAATGTGCAAAACAAACTGAAACTAAAAGCATTGAACCTGAAAATGTGCAGCCATTTCCAAAATTGCTAAATAACCAAAATCAAATTGTATTGAAAGTGTGTGGTAATACCACCCACCCTCACACATACACACCCTCTTAAGAAAATAAATGCCTTGATTTTTATGATAAATAATCAAATTGTCTTTTCAGTGATTCCTAAAGAAATTTCAAAATTTTCTTCTCTACATTATTAATGGTAAATTAATGTAAAATCCATGTTTATTTATTAAAATATTAAGAGAAAGATTAACACATCTGGTTTGTTTGGGCAACTCCGCAACTCCTAATTTTGTACACGTAACAATAAATGTACATTAAATTCCCTGAGATGTACCAGTAAAACGTAACAACGTTCCATCGCCGATGATATTGTACAAAATTCAATAATTCATCAATTTTAACCTGTACCTACAAAAATTGACAAATCACATGAGCTAAATTTTTAATTGGTGAACACAGACAATTTTCAAATACTTTCATTGCGAAAAAAAGGTATACAAAATTAGGTGCTGTACGAAATAAGGTTCACAAATTTAGGCCACACTCGAAAAGGCAGCCCAAAATGACGAGATAAATTCTTTCCCAATCCGATTAAATAAATCACAACCCACCTCCTGAATGTTGTTATTTTCAAAGTTTTTGGAGCACTTTTTCACCTCTGTTGTCATTAACGATCGCTTCGCAAATGGTGTGAGTGTTACAAAAAATCCGATGAACGTTCGTTTTAACTGTCGATTGCTATAAAAACCATTTAGAAATGACAAGTCAGTATTAACAAACGACTGATTGTCAAGTCACCTCTTATATAAGTCACATCTTATATAAGTCACATCTTATATAAGTCACATCTTATATAAGTCACATCTTATATAAGTCACATCTTATATAAGTCACATCTTATATAAGTCACATCTTATATAAGTCACATCTTATATAAGTCACATCTTATATAAGTCACATCTTATATAAGTCACATCTTATATAAGTCACATCTTATATAAGTCACATCTTATTCACATAAAATTACAATCACATACCGCCCCCTCCCCGATCCCTTAGTATTTTTCGATGACAGGTTCAAAATGCCAATATTAATGGCAGCGTTGTTTGTTTCATTTACTTTTGTAGCTAGCAAGCCACATATAGGCTCATATTTGAGGTGATATCCAATTGAATGGCGAGGTGAAATATTACACTTTTTCTTTAGAATAAAGATTATTTTAGCAATTGTTTTCACCCAGATGTATTATCCTGACATGGCTCTCAATTATATCGACAGTAATTCTATCCACCATATATCCACATTTGGAAAATGTGTGTGGGGAAATATCAATAAAAGGTTTTCTGTACTTAGTTTTCAGTTTAATTTGAGGTAATGTTTAATGTGCAGTTTGCAAGGACGACTTTGCAATACATATAATATTAATGTATACAGTAATGAAAAACAGAATTTCCTTTCTCTAATTTGTGTAGCTGCAGGTTAATAAAAGAAGAAACTTTGTCCCTTTTTCTTCTGCCTTCAGAATACGAAGACTGATTTGTTGATCAATTGTCGACTCTATTTGATTGATTTATTAATCGGTGATGTCCATTTATTTCATTGATGAATCAATCAGTGATGCCGATTTATTGATCAGTGATGCCCAATGCCCATTTATTTGATCGATCTATTGATCAGTAATGCCACTTATTGATAGATTTATTGATCAGTGGTGCCCATTTATTTAATCAATGTATTGATCAGTGATGCTCATTTATTTAGTCAATTTATTGATCAGTGATGCCGATTTATTGATCAGTGATGCCTTTTTATTTTATCAATGTATTGATCAGTGATGCTCATTTATTTGGTCAATATATTGATCAGTGATGCCCATTTTTTTTGATCGATTTATTAATTAGAAAATGACAAAACAGAAAGCAATATTTGCACGAAGATAAAAAGAATAAGACAAAGATTATATTCTTATTTGGAGCTTTCATAAATTGACTAGCATTAAAGATAACATTCCATAGAAATTGATGTCAAATTCTTAATTTCCTCAGTCATCTTTGCACATTTTATTCTAAAGTCTTTTTCATGTTGTCAAAATCGTATGGTGTCTACCAGATGGATGTCTCCCACCATCTCCTCCTCTTTGGCAACATGTACTGTTATGTTCTGCTTTTGATGTCCCAATAATTGCCACCTTATTTCCCAAAGGGACAGGGTGTAACTCATTAAATAAGAGGGCACCAAAAGGGAGCAAACTCACTCACCAACATGGAATGCAATTAAAAGGCACTCTGAACAGATTGTTTACTAAGTTTAAAAGGACCAGGTATATGTTTCAATCCTTCGTAGGTAGGCAGTGAAATAGATCATTGCAATACCTGGATTCATGTAGTTTAAATTAAGCAGTAATCTCCTATATGTTCTGTAGAGTACTGAGTTACAGAAATTGAACTAGGGTATAAAGTCATTTTCTCGTTCCTTTTTATGTAGCTATGTGCCAAGCCAGTAAGAATCTGTTTGAAACCTTGGAGTCCGTTTATGAGAATGAGTGGGAAGGAGAGGAAAACCTTGGCAACATTAAAGAAGTAAGGATTCTAATGCTGTTTTGTTTCAACTTATTTTCAATGCAGATTGAAGTATTGCAATGTACACACAATGTATACACTTATAGATCCATGTGCTATAATGTGGAGAGATGTGCAGACAGTGGTATACCTCATTTTCTTCCGTTCGTGTTCTACAATAAATTCCACTCACGTTTTACCAATAACTTCTACTCTTGTCATTTCTGTTTGAAGAAAACATTTTGTATAAGTCCCTAAAAGGAGTGAGATTCAGTGGCTGAATCACTTAATCCGCTGGCGTCTGCAGTTGTCTTGAGCCATAGAACAAAAGCTCAAACTGTATATCTATTTCCATCCAAATTATTTAAAGCTTTAAACTTCTCACTTGAATATGAATTTTAACACTTGCTTCTCTAATTTGTTTCTTTCTATTGCCCTCCATCATCTCAGATGTTGTGATTTATTGACAGTCAAGCACATCCTCATAGATTGTGCACCCTCCCCAAAGCTTCCTTCAAGCACGTCACCGAGCTCTTCACCTCAAAGTCCTCTCCTTTCTGCAACCACTACAACAACATCTGACCCCCTTCTACCTCCTCCTCACCTTACAATCTCCTCTCATCCTTTTCTTCACCTCTGACATTATCCATCTCTCTGGCACAACTTCACCATCGCTGTTGCTAGTACCATTAAACCCCACGAACCAACCATTTTTTAGGAAAATGCTACTTCAATCCGCCACATGTATCCTGAAACAGCAACAAAAAGTGAAGCTTAACTCTTTTTTTTTTCTTCTCAATTTGTTTTGCTTTTGTAGACTCTAGAGCTTTTATGGGAAGATTATCAAAGAAAGTTAACAGATCAAGTATTGCAACCATTGGCAAAGTATCAAAGCAAATTTCCTGAGACAAAAGTAAGTACAAACATTGGAAATTGTGCAAAAGGTGACCTTTTATGCAGACATGTGATTATTGTTTAGTTGTTTTTGATAGTGAATGAAAGTCTTTTTGAATGGTTTATAATTTCATAAATGGCTAAGTGTGTGGTCAGTGATAATTGTGTTTGGAAGTTTGACATAAGAATAGTATATGTGTGGGTGTTAAAATGTTATGAGGTTATTAATTAAAATGATATCATTGGATCCGAGTTGGAATTAATTATAAAATTTCCCACTGTTCTGAATAAAGGTATCAAAAATCTTTTCACAAAAAATTGTGACAGAAATAATATTTTATATAGTAAATACATCTTTATATGAATCCCTCTTTTAGAGCGCCTATTCACCTCGTACTGTATACTGTTGCTTACTCAAAGAAATCGATGAAATATATATAGAATATTCTTCCGCAGGAATTCCTGTTTTCCCCTCAGAACAGAAGATTATTTCTACTGTAGGTCTGCATTTTATAAACTTATTATCTGAGAATTTGTCAAGGTGTTTGTATTCCTATATCTGAAATTAGAGTATGAAATATTTCATTTTAACTGAAAGGGGGCAGGGCTTTTTCTCAGTGGTATTGTGAGTTGTTCATATTTTGGAAGATGCGTTTTTTTAGTGTGTTTTAATGGAAAATTTAAATTATACATTTCATTTTGCTCTTGTTGTAATTTTTATCATGCTCTTCTTGTACAGGTTTGGTCAACTGAAAAGGGGCAGGAATTTATTGTACATGAACCAAACCCATTTTTTGTTTTAGGGATACCTCAACCATATTTGGAAACAATAGTTAAAACTACTACTTAAGGGCTTTTTTTTTTTTTTTCAGGTAGACTTATTTTGTTTTCATATAAGTTATATAACATTTGTATGTTGCATTTACTTTTTATCCTATTAAGAAAAAAATTGAGAAGAGAGGAAGGAAGTTGATTGATTATGACAGTGCACGACATGCTCTGGATGCTGCAAAGAAGAAGGATGAAGCCAAAGTTACCAAGGTAAACAACCAGATCAACAAAGTTTGTTTGTTTTTTAGTGATTGTTTTTCCTTGTAAAATGAATGTTATCAACCATAGGTTTTGAAGAATTGAATCGGCAATACAAGAAAACTTGGTGTCTAGAGCAAAGTTAATTTCAAACTGATCTATATCTTATGATATGAGTTTATTAACCCTTACTCTACCATGCAGTGACAGTATTGCCGTTTTCAAACCACCTTTTTGTAAAAATGAAATTGGTACTTTACCACAGTCCTATAGGGGTAATCTTGGTATCATTTTAAAGTACTTAGATATTTCTTTCACAAAATGAAACTTTTTATAGGGGTCATATTACAGAATTTTAAGAAAAAGTGCATTGAGAAAGGGTAAAACTAAAAAATTGCTAAAAAATTGTTCTGGAGAAATTTCTTTAAATTTCATGAATTTCTGCCATTTTTGAACCATTTTTTTCTTCTTCAAAACATTGTGTACCCAAACCATACATCGCTCATGCTTCATTGAACCGCCGTTCGAAAGTGCTTGAAATTTCCTTTCATTTGATATATATATTAATAAAGGCATACCCCCTCCATTTATAACTTTTCCTATAAAAATTATATTTCACCTCTCCAATTTGAACAATTATGTGGTGCGGGGGAAATGTATGCGACTAGCACACAGGGCTCTATGTTCGAGTCTCACCGTGACCACTGCATTATTATTTTTATGTTGTAGCTTTCGAGGGTCTTTTAATGTTTTTTCATCTTTCTTTTTATCTAAAAATTATAGATTAGTATCATTGGAAAGAAAATGTCATAAAGAATCTAAATGTGTTACACATATGTAACACTCTGTTTTCAATATTTACAAAAAGTTATACTTCTGCAAAGATTGACAATTTGTTTACCAATTTTAGCCGAAAATTGCTTAATTTGCATAATTTTGGCCAATATTTCCTAAATTGGCTTTCATTACTTAAAAGATGAAAATCTTAGCCTCTATTCCAACTGAGCTTGTAATGAAAGGAAAGTTTTCAAAAATGCATATGAGAAAAAAAGTTACGACAATTAGGCTCATTTTTTTTTTCAAAGCCCTGATAGAGTAAGGGTTAACCTCTCATGGGGTATATGTAGCCAACACCTCACAGTTATAATCAAGTGGTCTGGAACAGGCACAAGTCCCTAGAATGTTGGGTGTATTGTAATTTGTTTGTAATGATCCTCCAGCAAGTGGGAGTGTAGTAGCAACCTCATATCCATTGTGGAACTGACATCCACTATTTCTTACAGGCTAAATGATAGAAAATCTTGGGAGGAACTATGACTGGACCTCTCTCTGTGATAGCTCCAGTTCCACCAATCATGCATGCCTTTAGCATTCAGTTGATTGTAATATACGGCAAACCTCCCTGGCACAATTTTGACCAATGCTGTCGAGGAACTGATGAACCCAACCAACCAACATCTATCAATTTGTCACAGTACCACCTCCTTGAGGGGAAATCCATTGACTTGATATTATTGTTTGGAAAAATACCTCAATATTCAATACCTGAATGAGAAGAGTCTTTAAAATTATATTGATATTTGCCATTTACAATTTTCAAACAATGTAGTCAATCCCTGGAGGAACCATAGCTTGTTCTAGGAATTCCCCATTTGGTTGTTTACATTACAAAAGGTAATGTACCATGTTTGTTTGCTTTCGCCTCAAATAAAAGCAAGTGCATGAAGTAGTTATGTGCAATAGGGGTATCCCTGCAACTGTTATAAATTCTTGTTTAACGCAACACCTGAATAAAAGGTTTTGCTTTTCGCATATTTGTGCAAAAGGTAATCGTGTGTAACTAGGGACTATTATAATTATCCCCTCGCCAATTAAGTTGGTAAAGAGGGGATATAGCATCTTTACCGTTTGTCCGTCCATTCCTCCGTCCATCACATCTATTGTCAGTCCGGCCTCATGCATTGTTTAGCTACTAGAGAACAAAAGATTTCTCTAGGAAAGGAATTCCAACTATTTTTATGAAAAGAAATTTATATAAAGGAGAACAAATGCATTCCAGACTTGAATAGCAACAATTAAAGATTAAAAACTGACACTGAAAACTGAATGGAATTTATAATGAAGTGTCTTGGAAATAAATAAGAAAAAAAATATTAAGGTTTCACCAGAATAGAATGGAAACATAATAGACTTATGATAAACTCCCAAATTAATCTGCAATGAATTTTCAAATTTTCATTCTTATTTGGTAGATAGAATAGCTGTATTTGGTTTATAAGAGGAAAACGTTGAGCATGTTTCTATTGGAAGTGTCAGATTTAAGTTAAGGCGGGGGTTCTAGCTACGGTGGGCGGCGCCCGGCTGGCCTGCCCAGGACTCGCAATTCCTGCTTGGCTAAAAGATTCACTCTTCTGCCCAGCACTCGGCTCTAAGATTCACTCTTCCACCCGGCACTTAAAAGTTCAATTCGGTTAATTAGTTAAGTGTTTAAACAAGATCTCCTTTTAATCTTGCTCTATTTATGTCATCCGCTGAATTACATACATAACACAACATACATTACGCACAATAAATTCCGATCAAAACAACTGAACTATATAGGAATTTAATGCAATTGAACATACATATTATCATAAAATCACCCATACATGTCACCTACATAAAGATACTCACATGCACACAGTTCAGGTTCACGTTTAATCCTTGTGAATCACTGCTGGCAGCTTGCTAAGTCTGTCACTTACTATACAAACAAACTTTAACAAAGTAAATATTACACCCCCAAGGGTCCAAGGCATGCTTATAGACCAGTCCAAATGTAAGTAACCAATCACATTTGTTATAAACCCCATATAAACTTAACATTATAACGGACTGATCTATTTTCGTGGGATTTGTGGGGGATTTGATATTGACAAAAGTTGTTGCGTTGTTCATAGGAACATGTGCCGCTAGTTAAGTTGAAAAAATTATATTATTGTATGACTTTCGTCGAACGATACTGGGATGAAAATAAAAGTGGTAAAAAGTTTGGGCAAGATGAATAACAATGGGAAATGAGAGGAATTGAGAGAAGAGTTTCTGGCATATGTTTGTACTTTTTTGTATTTGACAGTTGAATATCCATTGCAATTTCTAGTCTCATTGTACATGAAATATTTCGTAAATCCTTCTAGCATTCCGATAAAAAAAACGAAAAAAAAAACGAGGTCTCCCTGGATTGTCACTGGAGCCCGGCACTCAAACTTGTTTAGCTAGAACCCTGGTTAAGAGTATATTTGGCAGATGAATGGATGGCAAAAGGTGGGTTGGGGTAGAAGGTGAATGGATGATGGTAGGTGACTGGGGGGTGTTAGGTGAATAGGGATTGTAGGTGAATGGGGCATGTTGAGGAATAGAGGATAGATGGTAGGTGAATGAAGGATGGTAGATGAAATGAACAGAGGATGGTAGGTGAAAGAAAGATGATAGATAAACAGAGATGGCAGGTGAAATAAGGATGGTAGATGAACAGAGGATGGCAGGTGAAAGAAAATGGTAGGTGAATGGGGCATGTTGAGTTGATAGAAGTGAAAGGAGGGGAGTTAGATTTGGTTTATAAGGGGGAAAAGTTGAGCATGTTTCTATTAAAAGCTATCAGATTTAAGTTAAGGCTGGGGGGGGGAGGGCTGTAGTCAATGGAGTGAGTGAAGGATATAGTGAAGGTTGGGATAATGAGTTGCTTAAGAGTATATTTGGTAGATGAGTTGATGGCAAAAGGTGGTTTGAGTAGAAGGTGAATGGATGATGGTAGGTCATTGGGACAAGTTGAGGAATAGAGGATGGTAGGTGAACGGAGAATGGCAGGTGAAGAGGGATGGTATGTGCATGGGGCATGTTCAGTTGATAGAAGTGAGGGGATGGGAGTTAAAAGAAAAAATGTTGGATGGAAGATGGTAGAATGATTGGTAGATGTAGGAATTATAATGGTGGGATGACATATGGGTCATGTTGTGGAATGGTATCTGGATTTCATGTATGATTTCCTGTAGGGAGGGATATAGGATGGGACATCATTCAGAAGAAAGGTGGAAAGCATGTTGTAAGTGACGAGGGGATTTGCATCGTTTGGATGTCTTGTTATGGGAGTCATGTACACCCACCCAGGTATTTTGAGTATGCATGTCAAAAAGACCTGATGCCCAATACTGTCACATGCCAGAGAAGCATTTCATTATTCTATGGACTCTAATATGTTCTCAATCCTCTACCAAGTGCTCCTTTAGCTCTTTGTTTGGAACAGGCCTTGCACACTGAAAGCGTTAAAGATCGTGCACACCGACGGCCCGTGCAGCGAGCACTTTTTGCAAACAAGATTTAATCAAACAAACATTAAGACCTCTTATTTTCATAGATGAAATATCATAGTATGGTCGTTCAGGTGGTTACTGAAAAAATGATTAAATGGGCCTTCTATGCACCATTAAATGCGAAATTTGCACCATTACAGAAAATCGCACCCCTTTCAAAACAAAGTTCTATACAGATTGAACGAAATAGCATTTCAAGCAAATTTCCCATTATCAGCAGAAAGCCTCAATTGAAAACTTGTGTAACATGTGTTAGTAAGAAGTCAAATTGTATTCTAATATTTGTTTCCTGTCTGATTTTCTATAAAAAAAAAACCTCAATGCGCTGAGTTTAGGTTTGCAACACTCTTATTGCTTTAGCACATATGGTCCTTAATATGGCAGATACTGACACAAATTTTCCATCTGGGATGAATGAACCCTTGTGTTGAGTTTGATCAGCTGTCTGCTCTTCTAAAGTTTTCGAGAAATTTACAGGAAGACCGTACAAAAAGATTTAATTTGATAGAAATGTTTATTATTTTGAGTGTGTAGTACCCTCCTTGCGATGAAAGATTTGGGGTTTAACAAATGAGCCAAAACCAACCTGTCCATGTGGTGTTGACTTATGCATGTAACGTCATCCAGAAGGAAATCTTGTTCTCCTGAAAATATTCTGCAGACAGGTGTAATTTGAATTCTGCTAAAAAAAAAAATATATGTATGTTTAAGGGGCACAACCTGCAAATATTACATATACTAGGATGTGATTTTTTTTGTGGTTGCAGGCATCTAAATTATTGATTTGTGATAAGACGATCAGTACTGCAAAACCAGTGCACCTGTTACTTGTTCATTTTGCCATGAGGCTGATAAGGCCTTGAAACTCCCCTCCCTTTCATTCTTGCAATGTTCCATCGCAATCCTGCCTTCTGTCACTTTGATTACCATTCATCTCCAAGTTGTTCTTAGTCATCCTCTCTATCTCATTCCATTTGCTTCCCATGTCTTTGCTGCTAAACATCAACAGAAAGAGTATTAACCCTTACTTAACCAGAGTATTAACCCTTACTCAACCAGAGCATTTGAGATTACAAGTGTTATTTTAGGGAAGTTTTTGGAAATTTTCCACAAATTTATCTTCATTTTGAACTGTAATAAGTTTATGTTATATGAAAGCTAAGACTTTGAACTTTAAGTTGGTTTGCATAATTTTCTAGTGAATTATGCAAATTTGTGCAAATGAGGTCATTAATTTAGATTATTAGATGTCCTAAAACTGCTATCTTTGTGATATTCTGCTTTCTTGTGGCTAATTAGAAGAAAAAAATATTGATAGATTTTATGAATTATTGAAAGAAGGACCTTTCATTTGATAGTACTCTTGATTTTTTTAGGGCAAGAAAAAAATTCATACATCAATTTTAATTTTTTCGACCTTTTTGACCTAAAGATTGACCTCTGATTTTGCCAATGATCTATCTGATAGGATTTGGCACTATACTTCCCTATAAACATGCATTGTTCCTTTCTATGATGCACAAAACTAATATAATATAAAAAGGAAATGTTTACACCAATATTTCAATTAAAAAAATGGTATGCAAATGATATGCAAATTAGCTAATTTACCTCATTTATTATGCACAGGCTTAAAATTTTCAGTTTATAAGCCAATTTTAGCCATTGGAAGCTTTGAAAATACTTATATTTATTCAGGATATACTGAAAGTCTTGTAGAAACTTACTTTTGTTGATTCCTGTAGGTATTCTCGGTCAAAAGGTACTCAAAATGGTTCAAAGCATCAGTTATCATGTTGACGTTGCCAAACTAAATAAATAGATATGGCCCTCTTCCAGGATCGAAATTGCTTCAAAGAAAATAATTTCCCCCTACATGGGACAGTTTGGCTCTCACCATTGGTCTCTTGCCCCAACTTGTGTCTCTTTCCAACAACATGAACCCTTTCCCCTTCAAATTTAAATCCTACTCCACTGCACCACAACCTCACAACATGGAATCGAGAATTCACGAATTAGGTATATGGACACTGTTGCACTACAAGTTAAATATTGATCTGTAAAGTTTCATTCAAAATTGCCATATTAAAGACAATTCATGTTAATCACGTTGGATTTTAGTGACCCATTTACTTGTATATAATCCTTACAAGTAAATAATCGCAGCTAAATTACATTGGTTTTGCTTAATTTTGAATGGATCGGAACTAACATTAGCTACTGTATACCTAACGTTAAGCCTAACGAGTAACGTTAGTAATAAGCATGAACTTTAACCCTTACTCTACCAGCACTCTTTTGAAAATGCGCTCGGGAGGCGGGGCCAAAGACGGGGCACCCAAAACGGCGATAATATCGCCGCGTGGTAGAGTAAGGGTTAATCAAGGCGTGATTATTGAAGGGTCCTCTGTCTTCCAGGCAGAAAAGTCGGGCCCCTTCGGCTTTCTGGGCCCGCTGGGCCGCCCACGGATCATGCTGCCTATATTTTCGGTTGGCGCATACGTCGCGGGTTGATTAACCCTTACTCTACCAGCACTCTTTTGAAAATGCGCTCGGGAGGCGGGGCCAAAGACGGGGCACACAAAACGGCGATAATAAGGTCGCGTGGTAGAGTAAGGGTTAAAGAATACACTTGCGATTTAGAAATTTGAAAAAATCATTTCACCTGGTTCTGATAATATTTAGGCCTCTTCTGGGTTGGGTCCAGGTACTAAAAGATCTCCATCACTGGCGATAGCCTTCTGACATTTCCTAATCCTCAGTTTCACTTTCAAACAAGATTCGGGATACACATTCTTCTGTTGTCCCAACGTAAATGTCAAAAAAATCTAGAAATAACGAGAGTGACGTAGCTATAAAACGTTTCAGCAATGATTGAGGGGGTATGTCTTTTATTGCAGCAATTCATGTGAAAGCACATTGTTTTCGTTATAGAATGGTGTTTGAAACTTTTCATTACGATATTTAAGTGGATCACACGATTTTTTAACAAAAAGGGTAAAAAATTACCAAAAATCACAAAATTGTACATATTTTACAAATACTTTTAAAATAATGACCAGGTATGAGCAAAATGTGATTAGATTTGGACTATGACTTGTCTACATATTATAACAAAAAAGAAAATATCTGAATTTATTTTCTGAACAATTTTTGTAAATTTTTGAAAATATGCATTTTTCGGAACATTTTAAACAAAAAGTGAAATTTTTGAATGTTTGGACAAAATTTGCTGAAAAAAAGTGAGTATAGACCCCCCCAAAAAATACAATTTTATGAAAGATCTTTCCGAGATCTTTGCAATGAAACTATTTGCACTCCTATAGAATTTTGGTGAGGTCCCAATTTTATTTTTAGAAAAAGGTAGTTTTAAAACGGCGATATTATCGCCGCATGGTAGAGTAAGAGTTAAGTTTATATTGTATAAGACCATGGTCCTACTGTACATGTACATGGTCCTATACTTAACCAGTTTTGATTTATGGCTGTAAAAATGGGAAGATTGATAAAGGTGACCTCGTTAGTACAGCTTCTTAATGAATGGATTATTTGCTTGTGTTTAATTACCATATACTGAGCATCAGCAGGAGTCCTAGCTATTGGTTGCATTACATCATGAGCAAACAAAACTCCTTATCTTGAATTGCCTGCTATTGAGTAAATGCATACAGTTAGATGTCTTTGCAGTATTTGAATGTTGCTTAAGGCATAGTAGTGATTATTGATGAATGGTTGTTTTTTCTGCTGTGATGAGAAGTTTTAAGTGTAGCTGATTGATTATACAAGTTCTCTGTAGGTGAAATGTGTACGAGTGGAAAGAAAACAACGAATGATTTTTTTTCCTGTTTTGCACAAGAAATTCCACCAAAATGATAGATATTGTTGAAATGTACTTAAGCATTCCATCTTTGTCATTTAATGTCTCACTGTAGGTTCTTTTTCTATGCTGGAGGTGTCAGGGATGTGAATAAATGGATGTGTTTTCCATTGTCCTTTCCAATAACTCATCAGGCAAATTAGATATATGCAAATGCAGTGATTTTGATACAATATGTAGAGATGTTACCGCTTTTAATATAGAAACTATTCATATACTAGTCATATGAGGCTTGGGAATAGCTTTTCTGTACACTTTCACCCACAAACCATAGATTCAATTTATTTGAAACCATTTTGATTGAAATATACAGATTAAAAGCAAGCGACAAAGCAATGTGGTCTACATGCCCCTAACCAACCATCTTTCTACCCCTCACATTCCCCAGTGAAGATAGTGTCGTAATATATCCACAATCATTTGATTTCCATGAGTAAAATAATTTATCAATCTGAAGATATGTGCCCCTCAAGTACAAAAGTCACCCCCTACCAGTGTTAATGTAATTGTTTAGATAATATCTACACTCAGTATGTGGGTTTTGTATGATTTCATTTACATGCTGTTGCATATCTTTGTACAGCAATTAATTCATGTGGATTTAACAATTCAACTGTGGTTTGGCACATTTGCATTTTTAGCAGGTTTTAGGAAACCCATGAGACTTCAAGAATTGTTCATATACATATTCTTCAATAGTAGGTATTGCGCATTTAGAAAAAAAGAGTGACAATGATGGACTTGGAAGTGGAAGAGATGTCAATTATTAATAGTAATATATACATACATGCAAGATGTTGCAATCTGCGGGGATTGATGAAGACAGTTGATTGATGCAAAAAGAACAAATATAGTGGTCATGAATATTATGAGACAGGACGATAAAAGCAACAAAATGGTGAATGACAGTATTCATACTAGTGCAGACATATTGAAGGATAAAGCTTTAAGAGATTTGTGAAGAAGTGCTTTGTTTCAGACTTGGGCATGAGATCACATCTTAACATTCCTCTGAAGTCATCGTATATTTAATTAAGCAACTGAATTTGAATTAAAATACACTTGCAATTTTTTAAGATGAAAAGTGTGTAACATAAGTCTTTCAAACAAATTTGTGAAAATTACATTTTAAAATCTCTTTCATAAAAACTTAAATCATTCAAATCAGAGTACCATATTTGACGTATGAAGCACCCTGCTAAAGCGCCCACCCAACATTGTTTGACTGATAACGTAATTCATTTGATTAATTTGAAGATTCAAAATACTCAAGTTTTGTTACACTCTGCTTATTTTGTGTGTGACGCTCACAATGTTTTTGTGTTAGTTATTGTGGGGCTAATATATAACCAGTTTACATATATATACAGGGCAGTTCAATTCTATAGCACAGTGTACGTCCGGAGCATGGGCGCTTATTAGGAAGAAACTTTGGGCCTAAAAAGTAGTGTAATTTTATTTTTGTAAACGCCCCTGACGTTTATTACGTCAAATATAGTAGTTGTATTTGTTTCCATATCTGACTACCAAACTAGCATATTAGTGTCAGGGGCATAAAAAGGGCTTACGTCTGGGGGGCGTAGCAAGAACCTCAACATTTTATCAGGAATTGTCATTCATTTTTCAGGGAATTCCCTTTTATTTTACTAACAATTTTTTTCCAGTTTCCCCCAATTTTCTTAAATTTTACCAACATTTTCTTCACTTATACCATATTTTTCTTCCAATTTTACCGTATTGTCTTTCTATTCAATTTTTTCAAGTTTATATGATATTGTTATAATATTACCTTCCCACCAGAACGAAAGTAACCAGGAAGGTGAGATCCTCTCAAGGGGTGCTTTCCCCTGCCCCTTCCTGTGTGATCAGTGTGTTTACAAGCAGCTTTTCAGTCGAAGACAATAAGAACATGGTGTAGTGATGCAATGGTTGTAGTTACATCTATATGCTTTTCCATGACCCTGCCATTCTGTATCTTCGTTGTGTGAGATGACCAAGTAGCCAGTTCTGTTGAAAGTTTTTGTCTTCAAAAGGACAGCTGATTCTTGGAAAAAGAGTTTTGAAGTGTACAGATTGAAACCCTGGATATTCTGAGTATCTTTCCTGTTTACAATATGGATGTACTGTATTATAAAACAGGATCTAGGGAAACGATTGCAAAAGTACAACTTCAGCCGGAAAACATGCAGAAAGTTTGTGGTATTTCACTTTTCCCATTGAAAGTGACATTGCAATTTTTTTTAGTAGTGTGAGATGCCTTCTGTGAACAACTTTTCTATCCAGTGTAACATAATAGGAGTCACAAAGATGCAAACAAATTACTGTATTTGGAGTCTAAAACTGAATTATTTTAGGAGGATCTTAAAACTTTTGTAACACAGACCCTCGTCCTTATAAATGTTGACTCTTGAAAGTGTAGTGATGTACTATGTGCTATGCCATACGTTTTGAATTACATCAACTAGCCCACCACGCTATTATCTCCCTTACCTCTCTCTCTCTTACAAATTAAACTGTCTATTTCTAACGGCCTAACTTTCCTTTCTAACCCTCTTGAACATGTGACTGCCACGAATCCAAACGCCAACCAAAAGAAGCAGATCTTTTATTTCATTCTCAATCTTGATCTTTTTCTAGGCTCAGGAGTCATACAATGAGACAAAGAGATTATATGAAGAGTTGAATAGTGACCTCCATGATGAGCTTCCTGCAATATATGACAGGTGAGTCAATCAATCAATCAATCACTGACATTCATAGAGTGCCAAAAACCAAAATGAATTTGCACTAAAGTGCTATACAACTAAACACAAACTATGGAAGATGAAAAAATGGATGCAAATTCTAAAACACAATTACATGGCAATTGAAGAAAAAAAACATGTCACTCATAAAGCACAACTACACTGTTCCAAATGCAAGGAGAGTGGCATTAAAAAGAGCTATCTGCAAATGCTGAGTGTGTGGAGCTCAATAAACCGGAGTGCTGATGAAGAAAGCGAAGCTGTCTGGAACCGGTTTTGATTTGAAGGATATCAGAAATGCCATAGAGGTTATCTCTATTTGTAAAAGATTTTTAGAGTGAAAATGGTATGCATGGTTTCAAGACTTGCCAATCTCCTTCACTTTACTGGCACCACACCAACACATCCAACTTGCCTTTCTCATTCGTACTTGTAACTCCAAGACAAAATTGTATATAGTAGAGTGTAAGGGTACAAATGGGCAAAGCATGTTCTTGCAAAAAGCATGTTATATCCAGTTCAACAATTAAACAAAAATGTTTTAGAAAGAGTTTGTTAATTTTCTAAGAAAAATCATGAAAATTGCCTTGGAAATACAATTAACCTCTCTAAGTTAGAAGATTGACAGCTGTTTCAACCAATCACCGCACGAATTTGCCTAGCAACAAAATCTTTTAAGTGGGGCAAAAATCCTACACGGCACTGGTACAGTACAGCTAGCTGAAGGCGCGCTGATGCAGTCTATGCGATATAATGCACAAAACAAATTTCTGCTCACACAGACAGTAACGACAAGATAAAGAACAAAAATTGTGCCTACAGGCCACTACATGTTTTGTTAATCCAATTCACGCTACGCAGAACAGTTAGCAAACAGAATTTTGTTTATTCCTTTTGCTAAAATCTCTAAAGATTGGGAGAAGTGCCATAATGGATCAAAACTTGCGGCAGGACACATGAACATCTAAATGTTAATGCATTGCTAATGCACAATTGGGGATTTGAGGTATGTCTGCCTCACCTACTTACCGCGTTGCTATGGGGGTGTGGCCTATTCCTTAGTGAGGTCAATTATGACATAGCACTGTCGAATTGAGACTTCCTGAACTTGTCACTTTTTAACACACTTGTGGTAATCTTTAAAATGTGATAACTCCTGAATGGAATAAGATACCATCGTGGTTTTTTACCATTTGTTTCTTTAACTGCCCTCTTTCATATAAATCCACCTGAAGAATCACAGTGAGTATTCCGTGAAAGAATTTAACAAGAGCATGAAGTGTCAAAACTGTTAAAACATATAATATACTGCAGATCCAGCAAAGCTTGGAAGCTAAAAAAAAACCTTTTAGAAAATTTAAAGATTCTTTCATTTGAACTTTTGTACTCTTTCACATGAGCAATAATGATAATGAAAATAAATCCTGGGCACTGCTTTCCCTTTCATAAAAAAAAAAGAATGCGTACAAGAATAGGTTCCAAGTTTGTTTGGAAAATTCAGGAAATAAGAGAGGTTTGATATAATGATAAAGATAAAATATTAATGCTAAGAAGGCACAATAATCTTTTGTATCAAAAATGTTCAAAGTTCTATTACAGATTCAAAGGCAGAACATTGATAACCTTTCAAGAGTTTAAAGATTGCACTCTGTATTTCTTAAATGAAGAAATTAAAGTACCATTTCTTGCAGGGCAATCCACTGATATATTGTTTATTTTCTTATTGTGTGTTAGTCGCATTCCATTTTATGCCACGACGTTCCAGCTACTATATTCTGCAGAGTCGACCTTTCATGACGAAGTGGGGAAAGCAATGTCGCAGTTGAGCGACATGATGTCGAATCTGCAACGAGAGGCTGAGACAGGCAATTACGACATAAAGAGAAAGTAAGAGTCTACTTTTTGTTTCTTTTGAGATGTTTGTTTTTATGTGTAGTTCAGTTCCTCCTTGCAGTTTCACTTATGTGAAAGGTAAGGATGATTGCTTATGGAAAAGATATAATACATTCCAATCATATTGCAGTAAGGAAATTGTAGTAAATTTGACATTGATGATCTATGGATAAGTAGAGACAACAGTTAAATCTTATCAAGTGTCGAGGGCTTATAGAGCCAGTGCTTATACCTGGTTCCCATGGTCCTAAGCAGATGAGAGCACTTGACTCCCCTGGATGGGACACTAGTCCATCGCAGGTTAACTTCCCAACAGAAACTGGTACTCATTTCACAGCCGAGTGAACTGGAGCAAATGGGATAAAGTGTATTGCTCCAGGACACACCATAGTGCCCTGGCTGAGATTGGATCCTGGTACTTTTGATAATGAGACAGACCCACTAACCTCTGGGCTACTACTGCACTCCCTAGGTAGAGACAATATTATCTCTTTAATAGCTTCAAACTCCTGTGAAAAACATGAAAATAACAAATATTCCTGTGAAATTGGTTACAAATTGAATATTTGACAGTTTCTGGATTTTATAGGTGTTATTATACAAACTTTTTAAGCAAAATTGGAATGTTTGAATGGGGGATGCTTGTCTGTTTTCTGATGTGAATCCTTTGATTTTAATCTAATACATGACAGGCCTCCCACCAACTCCTATTTCTAGTGAAGAAAAAAAAAAAAAAATCTATATTTTCCTATGTTGATGATTTTGGACTCTACCAGGGGTTTGAAAAATTTGAGCCCAATTTCCGTAACTTTTTTTTCATATGCATTTTTGTCAATTTTCTTTCATTACGAGTTTTGGAAGCTAAGATATTGATCTTTTGAGTAATGAAAGCCAAAATTGGAAAAATTGGACAAAAATATGCGATTTAAGCAATTTTAAGGTAAATTTGGTCAACAAATGGGTCAATCTTTGCACAAGTATAATTTCTGGTGAATATTGAAAATAGAGATTTGTGTTACATATTTAGATTCTTTATAAAATTTTCTTTCCAATGATGCTAATCTACCATTTTTAGCAAGAAAGGAAAGATGAAAAAACACTAAAAATGATTTTAGTCAAATTACCCCTGAAAACCTCAGCAGAAAAATTATAGTGCAGTAGTCTCGGTGGGACACGAACCTGGCGTGCATTGTAAAATTTAAGAGAAAAAGAAACTTTTTTTGTCAATTTTTCAGCAATTTTTGAGTTTTCCCATTTTCAAGGTACTTTATCTCAAAAATCTGTAATATGACTTCTATAAAAAGTTACATTTTGTGAAAGAAATATTTGAGTACTTCAAAATGATACTAAGATTACTCCAATAGGGCTTGGTAAGGTCCCGATTTTCTTTATTTAAAAGGTGGTTTGAAAACGGCGATACGCCACGTGGTAGAGTAAGGGTAAACTACATAGTCTAGTATTCTCCTATATTTCTATATGGAAAGGCTTGAAATCTTAAAAACCTAAAATATTATGGAAAACTGTAAGAAATAACATACAACTTCAGATTTTATTTTGTACGTTTTAATTTATGATTTAATAATAATGCTGCTAATACAGTGGTTACTGTATTTTGATTTTGTAAGTAGTTGGTAGCTATCAGGCATATTTTAATACAAAGATTTTGGAGTGGATGTTTTTCACTAAAAAAAGTCCTTATCCTTAGTATCGTCTTAATGAAAAGGGAAATAATGTGATAATTAAAGTAAGTCAGAACCAAGCTCTGGCAAGTGATTTTTTTGGTTTCTTGCGTTAGCAAAGGAACCTATGTATTCAACTTGGCGTGTGTGTGTGTGTCTGTGACACTTGCTTAGGTACGCTCTAACTCAAGATAGGAAAATCAGTATGGAGTCACATTTGGTAGGTAGGTCCGCCATATTGTGAAGATGTGCCCTATTGTTTTTGGTGCCCAAAGGGGTCACCTGGGATCGGATATCGGTCAAAAATGGAAAAACTTTTAGTGACAATAACTCTTAGTGCCAAGATTCTGTACATTTGATATTTTGGGACAAGTTGTGTATGGAGTAGGGGAATATTTTCATACAAAACGGCTATGTGATTGAAGGTCAAGGTCAGGGTCAAAAACAATTTGTTGTCAAAGTGCATGGAAAAACTTTTAGTGACAATAACTCTTAGTGCCAAGATTCTGTACATTTGATATTTTGGGACAAGTTGTGAATGGAGTAGGGGAATATTTTCATACAAAACGGCCATGTGATTGAAGGTCAAGGTCAGGGTCAAAAACAATTTTTTGTCAAAGTGCATGGAAAAACTTTTAGTGACAATAACTCTTAGTGCCAAGATTCTGTACATTTGATATTTTGGGACAAGTTGTGAATGGAGTAGGGGAATATTTTCATACAAAACGGCCATGTGATTGAAGGTCAAGGTCAGGGTCAAAAACAATTTTTTGTCAAAGTGCATAATATTGAATTTGGACTTGGACTATGGACATTGGACTCGAATTTGACAATGATAATAACTCTTAGTGCCAAGATTCTGTACATTTGATATTTGAGACAAGTTGTGTATAGAGTAGGGAATATTTTTTAACAAAACGGTCATGTGATTGAAGGTCAAGGTCAGGGTCAAAAACAATAATAAAATAATGAAAATAAGCTTGACGCCAAATAGTTATTGATTTGAAGAACAAATGATATAATTTATTTTTATGATTTACTTGAATTAAGTTTACTTGTTTTCCATTAAACACAGTTTTTGATAAGAATACATGGAATGGTATAAATAGAAGTCCAGAGTCCATGCCATGATACCCTAAGAGCTGTTGAAAGACTAGTGTGGTTTCACATCAGCAAGGCCAGGAACTATCATTCTATTTTGCTATTACATAATACACTTTTATAACATTGACCTCGCTCTGTCTCATTGTGAAGTTACATTTAAAGTGTTATGGATATCTTTTGTGAGGTGGTATGAATGATGCATTCCAGTGGGTTGTATTATTGGTTTATATATATTCTTAAGAATAGAATTTCTGTCTAGCAGACCCCATCAGTGTGATATAGTAAAAATACAAATTCCTGAAGTGTGATTAAATCTTGAATGCCATTGACATACTACAATCCAGGGTTCAATACTAAATGCACAAAGTATAAAGACCAATGAGCCTAAAAGCTATTTCAGTTTTGATGGCTGCTTATCATCTTTTATGTAAAAAAAACAGACAACTGAGAAATATATAATTCACCCCACCTGTTGCATTAAAAATTAAGTCGTAAAGATGTCAACAGAAAGTCATTGGTCCATGTTGCTGACCTGTTTTGTTTTCTTTGCCACCTGTATTTGTTTACCTTAGAAAGGGAATTTACTGTGTGTTGTCTACCTTTTTGTGTCTACAGACATTTTCTCCATGCAATAAAATGTAGAAGGTCACTTATGAGGTAAATACTAACCATGGATATACACTATTTAATCAACCAAAGATATGTGTAAAGAACACATCCCTGAATCAACCAATTACACTGCACCTTGTTTAAAACCAAGACTGTTAGAACACCAATCACGTTATCCACAAGTTTTACTCTTTTGCATATTAAAAATTGGCCAGTGGTGGTTAAGTGAAGAGTATCACAAGTTTTGCTCATTTGCATATTAACAATTGGCCAATCATAGAAGCAGGGTTGGTTAACTGAAGAGGATGTCAGTTGGGAGTGGGAGTTGCACCAGTGTAATTGTCTTGCCATTCCGCTTCATATTGACTTTGACTTCTGGTGACCTCTAATGTTAACATTTTTTTTTTGGTATTTCGATAATTTTGACCCCATTTTCGGATTTCAAAAGTACCTTCCGATCAAAAAAGGCAATTGGTTGATTCCTGTACGACCTTCATGTGCGGAGTTATCGGAGGTCAAAATTTCTTAAGTCTAGTAAGGATGGTTGTACGGACTTGCCTTATTGTTTTGGGAATCAGAGTGTCAAGTTACGTTTGACTCGAGGTCAAAAGGTCAATAGTCAAATCTGTAAAATTATGCTTATTTTGGGAGAAAAATGGCTATAATAACAAGTTAATAATTTTTTGGTATGTGATAGACCTTGAAGAGCTGCGAAGAATGAGCCATTTCCCCACTTAAATAGCATGCCTGGTTCTGGAGTTACGGATGACCTCCATCTGCCCCAAAATTTCATTCTGTAGCAAGGAACCATAGTGCCCTTGGGCTCTTGATTTTACATAAAAGAAGAAAAAAGCACTTGGCATGTTTGTATATGTATTAAAGGTATTTCATTAGTTTTACAGTTTAAATCTTAACGTATGACATTAAATGATGCCCTTCCCAACTCATTAAAACTGAATTCAGTGCAAATTTCTGTGGGGGCTTTATTTATCTGAGGTCTTATTTGTGTACAAAAACATTCATTAAAACCATTTTCAATTTTCTGTTTAAAACAAAACCCTGCTTTTAATGTCGTTTAAAGAGTATTTAAGGAAAATATCATTAAAATGACTTCATGCATTCATTTATAACATCAATCTTATGCAAAGAAAATTAAATTGTCTTCTAATGACCCTCATTGGGAATGTGTCCTCTTGATGGAAACGTACTGTAGATGATCCATACCTTCATTGGGAATGTGTCCTCTGGATGGAAATATAGTGTACATTATCCAAACCCTCATTGGGAATGTGTCCTCTGGATGGAAACATACTGTAGATGATCCAAACCCTCATTGGAATGTGTCATATGGATGGAAACATACTGTACATGATCAAACCCTCATAAGGAATGTGTCCTCTGGATGGAGACGTACTGTAGATGATCCATACCCTCATTGGGAATGTGTCCTCTGGATGGAAACATACTTTAGATGATCCAAACCCTCATTGGGAATGTGTCCACTGGATGGAAATATACTGTAGATGATCCAAACCCTCATTAGGAATGTGTCCTCTGGATGGAAACGTACTGTAGATGATCCAAACCATCATTAGGAATGTGTCCTCTGGATGGGAACGTACTGTAGATGATCCAAACCCTCATTGGAATGTGTCATATGGATGGAAACATACTGTACATGATCCAAACCCTCATAATGTGTGTCTGGATGGAAACATACTGTAGATGATCCAAACCCTCATTAGCAATGTGTCCTTTGGATGGAAACATACTGTAGATGATCCATACCCTTATTGGGAATGTGTCCTCTGGATGGAAACATACTTTAGATGATCCAAACCCTCATTGGGAATGTGTCCTCTGGATGGAAATATACTGTAGATGATCCAAACCCTCATTGGAATGTGTCATATGGATGGAAACATACTGTACATGATCAAACCCTCATAAGGAATGTGTCCTCTGGATGGAGACGTACTGTAGATGATCCATACCCTCATTGGGAATGTGTCCTCTGGATGGAAATATACTGTAGATGATCCAAACTCTTATTGGGAATGTGTCCTCTGGATGAAAACATACTTTAGATGATCCAAACCCTCATTAGGAATGTGTCCTCTGGATGGAGACGTACTGTAGATGATCCATACCCTCATTGGGAATGTGTCCTCTGGATGAAAACACACTTTAGATGATCCAAGCCCTCATTAGGAATGTGTCCTCTGAATGGAAATATACTGTAGATGATCCAAACCCTCATTAGGAATGTGTCCTTTGGATGGAAACGTACTGTAGATGATCCAAACCCTCATTGGGAATATGTCCTCTAGATGGAAACGTACTGTAGATGATCCAAACCTTCATTAGGAATGTGTCCTCTGGATGGAGACGTACTGTAGATGATCCAAACCCTCATTGGGAATGTGTCCCCTGGATGGAAACATACTTTAGATGATCCAAACCCTCATTGGGAATGTGTCCTTTGGATGGAAATATACTGTAGATGATCCAAACCCTCATTAGGAATGTGTCCTCTAGATGGAAACGTACTGTAGATGATCCAAACCCTCATTAGGAATGTGTCCTCTGGATGGAGACGTACTGTAGATGATCCATACCTTCATTGGGAATGTGTCCTCTGGATGGAAACATACTTTAGATGATCCAAACCCTCATTGGGAATGTGTCCACTGGATGGAAATATACTGTAGATGATCCAAACCCTCATTAGGAATGTGTCCTCTGGATGGAAACGTACTGTAGATGATCCAAACCATCATTAGGAATGTGTCCTCTGGATGGGAACGTACTGTAGATGATCCAAACCCTCATTGGAATGTGTCATATGGATGGAAACATACTGTACATGATCCAAACCCTCATAATGTGTGTCTGGATGGAAACATACTGTAGATGATCCAAACCCTCATTAGCAATGTGTCCTTTGGATGGAAACATACTGTAGATGATCCATACCCTTATTGGGAATGTGTCCTCTGGATGGAAACATACTTTAGATGATCCAAACCCTCATTGGGAATGTGTCCTCTGGATGGAAATATACTGTAGATGATCCAAACCCTCATTAGGAATGTGTCCACTGGATGGAGACGTACTGTAGATGATCCAAACCCTCATTAGCAATGTGTCCACTGGATGGAGACGTACTGTAGATGATCCAAACCCTCATTAGCAATGTGTCCTCTGGATGGAAACGTTCTCTACATGATCTAAACCCTCATTGGGAATGTGTCCTCTGGATGGAGACGTACTGTAGATGATCCATACCCTCATTGGGAATGTGTCCTTTGGATGGAAACGTACTGTACATGATCCAAACCCTCATTGGGAATGTGTCCACTGGATGAAGACGTACTGTAGATGATCCAAACCCTCATTGGAATGTGTCATATGGATGGAAACATACTGTACATGATCCAAACCCTCATAATGTGTGTCTGGATGGAAACATACTGTAGATGATCCAAACCCTCATTAGGAATGTGTCCACTGGATGGAGACGTACTGTAGATGATCCAAACCCTCATTAGCAATGTGTCCTCTGGATGGAAACGTTCTCTACATGATCTAAACCCTCATTGGGAATGTGTCCTCTGGATGGAGACATACTGTAGATGATCCATACCCTCATTGGGAATGTGTCCTTTGGATGGAAACGTACTGTACATGATCCAAACCCTCATTGGGAATGTGTCCACTGGATGAAGACGTACTGTAGATGATCCATACCCTCATTGGAAATGTCCTCTGGATGGAAATATACTGTACATTATCCAAACCCTCATTAGGAATGTGTCCTCTGGATGGAAACATACTGTAGATGATCCAAACCCTCATTGGAATGTGTCATATGGATGGAAACATACTGTACATGATCCAAACCCTCATTAAGAATGTGTCCTCTGGATGGAGACGTACTGTAGATGATCCATACCCTTATTGGGAATGTGTCCTCTGGATGGAAATATACTGTAGATGATCCAAACTCTCATTGGGAATGTGTCCTCTGGATGAAAACATACTTTAGATGATCCAAACCCTCATTAAGAATGTGTCCTCTGGATGGAAATATACTGTAGATGATCCAAACCCTCATTAGGAATGTGTCCCCTGGATGGAAACGTACTGTAGATGATCTAAACCCTCATAAGGAATGTGTCCTCTGGATGGAGACGTACTGTAGATGATCCATACCCTCATTGGGAATGTGTCCTCTGGATGGAAACATACTTTAGATGATCCAAACCCTCATTGGGAATGTGTCCTCTGGATGGAAATATACTGTAGATGATCCAAACCCTCATTGGAATGTGTCATATGGTTGGAGATGTACTGTTGATGAGCCAAACCCTCATTAGGAATGTGTCCTCTGGATGGAAACGTACTGTAGATGATCCACAGACAAATTATTAAAGCCTACCAATAGACACTTTTTGGTACGACAGTCACACCCTACCTGCTTTTCTGAATACTATTCAAGAAGAGAAGCGTGAAATTGCAGTCTTCATTCACTTCCCTGAGTTAATGGATGGATGATGCACTGTTTAGGCAGCTCTCAACTATGCTAAAGCATCGATGTTGTAGAGCGCTCTTGAATATACTTGTATACAAAGGGCGCTATTTAAAATAATTACTATTACTATTTTTCAAAGGGAAATTTTCAAAGGATATTAAGGTAAAGAAGTTTAATTTGTCACTTTATCAAGTGAAACCGTGTTAAGTTAATTCATTCATTTGAAATTCAGCCAGAGCGACAGATCGCCTTTAAATCATTTAAATGAATTTGTGGACTAGAAACTGTTGACTTTAGAAAATAAGAATAGTAAACTACTGACAGAGAAATTTGGCATTTGGAAAGTGAATACTGAAGCACCACAGCAATGAGATCTGTGCAGAACTATAGCAATAGAATCAGGTTTTTAAAGAAAAACATAAACCACTTAAATTATTCAGTTTTCTGAGCTGTTCTGGTACAAATCACATTGAGAAAATTGTATATAATACACAAAAATTGACATGAAATTTCCACTTTGCCATAAAAAATACCACGTATTTTCCCCCTCAAAGCTCTAGAATCTTGTATGTTTTTTTTCTCCACCACTCCAATAAAAATCCTGTATAATTTTCTAACCTTGGTTTAAGTCCTGCTGATGTGAATTCTTTGTTTTGTAATCATGCACCACAATAGCTTAAAGTGATTTTGACAGAAGGATGTAAGCTGTACCCCCAACCATGATCTATAAGAACACAATCTCAAAGACTAGAATTAAGCAAAGGAATATAAAGAATGAAACATAAGAATTTGAAGCGATCCTCTGCATACAATGCTATGCATACATCACATATTTCACATTTGTCGAATGATTTTTTTATTCCCGTAATATAGAGACTGTTCTGATCACACTTTTATACTGTTTTTTGTAGGAAGTAAAAGACTCCTTTATGCCTTTTAACAAGCTTAATTTCGTCACACTACAAAGGTAGCTCCTGGTAGAATTCAAGGATCGATCTTCTTGCTTCACCATACAGTGTTACTGTCTCTCCTGTCCCACCTTATGCTATCTTGTGATCTAAGTGTATACCTTCCTTGCATTTATTAAGCTTGGCTGTTGTTTTGTTGCACCAAATCCAACCTGTAGATTCCGAATGCTATTTTCCATCGCTGTGCAAACTGAGAGTGAAAATTTCAATTAAACTGCATTTTTGTTTGTTTTTATCTGAAAGAGCTGTGACAGCAGGAGGTTCATTTTTACTATCTTACGGCAGTTTGTATTAGACATTGCCTAGTCCTGTGTTTGCTAAAAGGCATTGAATTATTTAGAATTGATCAAGATTAGTGAGATATGATGAGAGGATAACAGAGGTAGAAATCTAGTTGCATAAAAATACTGTATTGAATTGGAAACTTGTGATAAATTGATGTGATTATTAAAGATTAATGTTGGGGCGGAGTGTTTATTTGTATATTTGATACACGGGGCAAAGGACTTAGGCCTGGGTAGAATGACCTGACTTTAGCAGGGTCATTCGCGAGTGCAAAATCCTTTGAACCGTGAATTAAATCCGCGTATAAACATGATGCCAAAACATTCATCTTTTTAAAATATTTCCGTTTTAGATTGTTTAAAATGCCTAAAAAACAACAAAAAAGAATGAAAAACGAGAAAATTTTCATACATTTGTTTCGCTTTGTTCAGAAATTCACCTGTTGTAAAAATGGACTAAGCCAAATATTGAAGGTCGTGCATTATGTGAATTGAATGCATGGGTCATGACAATGCAAATACTTAATAGAAATTTAATAATATGATATAAATTTGCAAGGGAATTGAGGCTGTACATGTACATAACATTGTCTACAGGTAGTAGAATTTTAAAACCAGTTATTCTTATAAGATTGTGAAAACTATCTCTAAAGTTCACATTTTGCTTTGTTTGCCCTTTCACATTTTGCTTTGTTTGTCTTTTGGGTTCTGTTATTAAGAATGAAAATGATTTACCTCAAAGCTCATTCTTTCCTCTGAGCCCCTTTCTTACCTCCAACACATCAACAATAACAACAGTATCTGGCAATATATCCCCCCCCCCCAAAGAACAAATCTTACTATTTAACCCCCACTTGAACAATCCTTACCCCTCCACACCTATCAAATCCCCACACCCTGCACATATTCACTACTATACACATATTCACTACTATACACATATTCACTACTATACACATATTCACTACTCTGCACATATTCACTACTCTGCACATATTCACTACTCTACACATATTCACTACTCTGCACATATTCACTACTCTGCACATATTCACTACTCTGCACATATTCACTACTCTGCACATATTCACTACTCTGCACATATTCACTACCCTGCACATATTCACTACTCTGCACATATACACTGCTCAATTAATTCCATTAGGTCACTCTGTAGTTTGAAGCACTTCCTCGTAAAGTTAGGAGATAGGTCCTCGAATTCTATTAAAAGGTTTTGAAATGCAACTACAGCAAGATGACAACATCTGATCATGCATAAAAACATTTTTTATCATCGTGTCATTTATTTGGTTGTATTACTTTTTCAAAACTAAAAGGATTGTTGATAATATGTCGTAAGAACAACTATTTGTTCCAGAAGTATATAAAAAAGATTTTGAAAACATTGCTAGAAAATAAAAAGAAATGAAAATGAGCCTGTTGAATTGATCTCACATTATTGTTAAATTCACCAGAAAGAGCTTCAAATTCTGAACAGAATAATATTTAAATTATGACAGTAGCACATGTAGTTTCCAAGTTATGACTAATTAGTTAGAAAAAGTCTATGCAAGTCTTTTAAATCCTGTCCTAAATTTCAGTCACTAAAAATCAGCTGACTTTTTTCTCTGCTAAATGTGATAGAGGGTATGATGGAAATTCAAATCTCTTTTTCCTATTCAAATAACAGTGGTGAAGAATTGGAAAACAATAGGTTAACATAAGAAAATTCATTGGTTTTCTTGTTGTGATGTCACAAAATTACAATAAAATTGGGCATAATTTATTATATATTTATATTACAATAAGGCTCTAAAATTCAAAATGTTGTAAAATGGTCAATTTTTAACCGATATTGATAAATTCTTTTGTTGTTTTTGTGGGTTATAAGCCTATTTTCGTGGGTTATAGCCTATTTCTGTGGGTTATAGCATTTTTTTTGTGGGTTATAGCCTATTTTTTAGGGTTATAGCCTATTTTCATGGGTTTTAGCCTATTATCGCAAGTTATAGCCTATTTTTGTGGGTTATAGCCTATTTTTGTGGGTCATAGCCTATTTTCGTGGGTTACAGCCTGATTTCTTCTAATTAAGCTTAAGTTGTTGCTACCTTTCCATAGATTTTTAAAGATGTTTCTATCAATGCAATTGAATTGCAGATCTATCAGAGGAAAGTGCTCTCTTCTCAAAATATGAAGCTGGAAAAAATTTACGGTTCTAACGGGTTATATCGGCGGGTATTAGCGGAAAGAAAAACAAAATTAATAAAAAAAACAAATTAGATTTCTTGAGTAAACAACAGTATATGTGGTATTAAAATATGTGCTCTAAAAATGTCCCCCATGTAATTGTGTGATGAAAAATACATTAATTGCAAAAGAAGGAAGTATATAAAGATGTATTCACTACATTAATATTATTTTTGTCATGATTTTTCGTAAGAACAATTTTTGACACCTTTATTTAGAACTGTGGGAAATTTTATGATTAATTTCAACTCCGCTCAAAGATAAGTGAAAATTGAGCCGGCTGGCCCTATTCCCCACGAGGGAAGAAGGAGTTAAGTCCAGTAAGTCAATATAAAAGCTATTGAAACATGGAATAACTTTTGTAGCAAATATTATATCGTAGTAAAACTTAACTTGATCAAGAAAGAATGTATTGGAAAACTTTATAACACCAAATAGCATGAAGTTAAATAGAAGTTCACTAAGCTGAGTTTCATTGAATTACTGTACAATGCTCAAAAGTTTGGCTTGAAGTACTTTGGGGTACTTTGAGTGAAATAGAAATTGTATGCTTATGGAATGTATAATCGGCTGGAATGTATAATCATATGAAAGATTAAATGATATTTTGGTTTAGTGATATATTATTTCTTTTCATTTTTCCAATATTTTGCAAAGAAATGTCTCAAGACTAAAATTCAAAGTGGAGGAAGAAAAAGCATATCTTATGCAAAGTACAATAGTCCTACATGTATTATGCAAAAAGGAAGAATACAACTGAAGAAGTCACACCAAGGAAATGCAGCCTCCCTCCTCCCACCCGGTCCCTGTGAAACAGTTGGTTTCATCTTTGCTCTATCCTGTAAAGTTAGGCCTAAGGCAAGACACTATAAATAATTACATAGTGCTAAATCAATCAATGATAACAAATAGGTTTTGTACTTCAAGATTAATGTTGAGGCGGAGTGTTTATATATATATTTAATGCACGGGCAAAGGACTTTTGCCCGAGCAGACGTGAGTGCAAATTCCTTTGAACCGTGCATTAAATACGCATATAAACACGATGCCAAAACATTCATCTTTTTATTGGTTCGCACAGGATGGAATGCCATGTAGGATATGTGGTAGAATGCCATGCAGGACATAGGGTGGAATGCCATGGGATGGAATGTTATGTGGAACATGGGATGGTATGGGATGTCATGTGCCCCATTTTAACAAGTCATTTGCATATAAGTTATTATATGAACTGACATTTTCATACATGGTATGCTCAATCAGGGACTGTGATAACTAGGATGAGACTTCTTATGGAGCCTATGGGATGTCATGTGGGACATGGGGTGGGATGCCATGTGGAACAGGGTAGAATGCCATGTGGGACATGGTGGGATGCCACGAGTAACACAGTGTGACATAGGTTGGGATGCCATGTGTGACATAAGGTGGGACGCCATGTGTGACATAAGGTAGGATGCCATGTGTGACGTATGGTAGGAGGCTATGTGGGACATAGGGTAGGAGGCCATGGGGACATGGGATGTGATGTCATGTGGGACATAAAGTAGGATGTCATTGGGACATTGGAAGGGATACCATGTGGAACATATGGTGGGATGCCATGTGGAACATCAGGTGGGAAGCCACTGATGCGGGATACAGGGAGGGATGCCATGTGGGACATAGGAAGGGATGTCATGTGGTACATATGGTTGGATTAATGTGGGACATACATGTAGGATGGGATCCATGTGGGTCATAGCATTGGATGCCCTGTGGGACATATGGTGGAATGCCATGTGGGACATATAGTAGAATGCCATGTGGGACATATGGTAGAATGCCATGTGGGAGATATGGTGGAATGCTATGTGGGACAAGGCATGGGATGTCATTTGGGACATGGGCTGTCATTTGGGACATGGGATGTAGGACATTAGGTGGAATGCCACGTGGGTCATCGGATGGGATGCCCTGTGGGACATAATGGAATGCCACGTGGAACATGGGATGTCATGTGGGACATGGGGTGGGATGCCATGTGGGAGATATGGTGGAATGCCATGTGGGACATGGGATGTCATGTGGGACATGGGGTGGGATGCCATGTGGGACGTGGGGTGGGATGCCATGTGGGACATGGGGTGGGATGCCATGTGGTACATGGGTTGCCATGTGGGACTAAGTGTGAGATGACATTTTTATAATTAGCCGGGTCATATGATATGGGTGTCAATTTGCATGGGCATGCGAACCATTATGATATTTACCGTTCTAGTAATTTTTCTGTGTTAGGTTATTTAAAATGCATATAAAAACAACAAAAAAGAAAGAAAAAACAAGAAAAGTTAACATACATTTTTTCACTTTGTTAAGAAATTCACCTGTTGTTAAAATGGTTTAAGCCAAATACTAAAGGTTGTGCATTACCGTGAATTGAATGCATGTGTCATGACAATGCAAAGACTTCATAGAAATTGTATAAGTCTTTCTAACATAGTCAAAGAGGTTGAATATTGACTTGCAAATAATGTTTGTTTGTATTCAAGTTTTGATAAGCAGCTTACAACACTATCAATGGATTAATTGCTTTTAGTGAATATATACTCCGTTATTACAGTAGGTAACCACAATGTGGCATGAAAAGCCGATGCCAGGCAACCAGCACAATCATCAAATTTAGTAAGCTTTATGTATATGATTTTATGTGTACAAATATGATTTGAAAAAGTTGATTACTAATGTCTAAAGTAACTGTAGAAGAACTTTGAAATGAAAGGGACAGTTTCCACGACTTGTTTTCTCCAATTGTAACATCACTATTTTTCTCTTAAATCGGTAGGATTCCCACTTTTATAAGAGACAACAACACGTCTGGATCCCCTCCATTTTCTCCGACCTCTGCCTCAGGCGATAGTAGTCCCAGCTCGGCACGAGACTCTGTCTCGGGGGATAAATTGGAAGTGACGAGGAGAATGGACAATGACGATGAGGAGGATGACAGCCAAATAACCGATTATCAAATTCCAAGGTCAACACCGGCAGCAGCTCCTAGGGTAAGTATTTAAGATATGTCAATTTTATTCCCAATTTATGGATACATAACCTAGTGGTATTGGAACTCGCAGTGGTTGCTTAATCTCCTGAAATTCAGTATCTCCTGTCAGTCACTTGTGTGTTTTGTGTGGCCTTTCTTTAAATTTGTGACTTTCGTAAGGCTGGAGCTTTTCTCTGGCTTGAATGATAATGAATGACATTGTAGAGCAATATATGAACAGGTCACTTCAGTATGACACCTTGCACATACCCTAACACTACATTTTAACAGGACACCTGTCATTGTAGCTGGACAGGACACCTGGAAGGACAAGAAATTGAAATTTGTGTGTATTATATCTATGTACATCATGACTTCATACCTACATTACTTCATACCATAAATGAAGTTGATGCTGTTTTTTGACCGTGGTTTTTTTTTCTCGCTTTATTTGTATAGCTATCTATTACGGACAACGAAGCATCGAGGCAGAATGGTGATGATTCAGTGCAGGCAAATGGAGCGTTACCACCTGGGGTTCTATACAAGGTACGATACTTGTATTTATTCTGCATCAACTGCTTACAACAAGAGGTAACAGTTTACCTCAGGTTTTTTATGCATTGTTGGTATGAGGACTGGTAATGAGATTAAGATTAATCCAGCATGTTAGACATTGCTAGTTGTGCTTCGTGGGACTTACACTGTGATTGCAGACTCAACCTTCCAAGGTGCATGACCAACTTGATGGCTGCCAGGCCGTCAGAGGATCTCATATTTGTAATGCATCCAGAACCTTCTAAGAAATGATTTGAGCCTGACCTGCTGCTGATCCTGTTGGATGGAGGAAGTTTATTCACATGGGATTAACCTTTTCTCTACCAGAGCATTTGAGATTACAGTGTTATTTTAGGGAACTTTTTGGAAATTTATTTTCATTTTCTACTGTTAACAAGTTTATGTTATTTGAAAGTTAAGACTTTGGACTTTATGTTGATTTGCATCATTTTCTGGTCAAATATGCAAATTTATGCAAATTAGGTCATTAATTCAGATTATTAGATGTCCTAAAACTGCTATCTTCTTGATATTCTGCTCTGTTGTGGCTACTTAAAAAAACAAAAAAACATTTGTACCTAAAAATTGACCTCTGATTCTGCCAATGATCTATCTGATAGGATTTGTCAGTATACTTTCCTATAAACATGCATTGTATCTTTATATGATGCAAGAAACTAATATAATATAAAAAGGAAATGTTTTTACCATTATTTTGATAAGAATGTTATGCAAATGATATGCAAATTAGCTAATTTACCTCATTTGTTATGTAGGACTTGAAATTTTTAGTTTATGACCAAACTTCAGCCATTGGAAACTTTGAAAATACTTCGATTTATTCAGGTTATTCTGAATGTCTTCTACAAACTGACTTCTGTTGATCCCAGTAGGAATTCTCTGTAAAAAGGTACTCAAAAATGGTTCAGAGCATCAGTAATCATGTTGACGTTGCCAAACTTGGTATCCTTCATTGACAGTTGGTACCGCATATGAAATGTCAACGAATTTGTCCAAATAAAGGAAAATACTCACAAGAAATACAATTTCAACTGTTTCCAAGGAAGTACAAGAGGGGAGGGGTGTCTGGGTGGGTTTTCTGGCTTTTTTAAATTGGGAATGGGGACCGGGGTTATGCCGGCCCCAAAAATATGCCCCCTTCCAGGATCCAAATTGCTTCAAAATAAAGGAATCCCTTCTAAATGGAACTGCTTGGCCCCCACCATGGGTCTCTTTCCCCCACTATGGGTTTCTTTCCCCCACCATGGGTCTCTTGCTCCCACCATGGGTCTCTTTTCCCCACCATGGGTCTCTTTCCCCCACCATGGGTCTCTTTTCCCACCATGGGTCTCTTTCCCCCACCATGGGTCTCTTTCCCCCAACATGGGTCTTTTTCCTTCAACATGGGTATCTTGCCCCCAACATGGGTATCTTGCCCCCAACATGGGTATCTTGCCCCCAACATGAATATCTTGCCCCCAACATAGGTATCTTGCTCCCAACATGGGTATCTTTCCCCCAACATGGGTATCTTGCCCCCAACATGGGTATCTTGCCCCCAACATGGGTATCTTGCCCCCAACATGAATATCTTGCCCCCAACATGGGTATCTTGTCCCCAACATGGGTCTCTTGCCCCCAACATGGGTCTCTTGCCCCCAACATGGGTATCTTGCTCCCAACATGGGTATCTTACCCCCATCATGGGTATCTTAACCCAACATGGGTCTCTTGCCCCCAACATGGGTATCTTTCCCCCAACATGGGTATCTTGCCTCCAACACAGGTATCTTGCCCCCAACATGAATATCTTGCCCCTAACATGGGTATCTTTTCCCCAACATGGGTAGCTTGCCCCCAACAAGGGTATTTTGCCCCCAACATAGGTATCTTGCCCACAACATGGGTATCTTGCCCGCAACATGGGTATCTTTCCCCCAATAGGGTATCTTGCCCCCAACGGGTATCTTGCCCCAATAGGGTATCTTGCCCCAACATAGGTATCTTGCCCCCAACATGGGTATCTTGCCCCCAACATGGGTATCTTGCCCCCAACATGGGTATCTTTCCCCCAACATGGGACCCTATCCCCCTAAAATATCAATCCTGCACCACAACCTAACAACATGAAATTGGGATTTTGCGAAATAGGTTATATGGGGTATATTGTATACTGTACGAATAAGGGCTTGGTCTTTAGTGTTTCATCCAAAATTACTATAAAAAGAACAATTCATGTTTATTACGTCAGATTTTAGTGAACCATTTTTCTTGTTTGTAATCTTTACGAGCAAATAATAGCAGCTAAATTATAGGGTTTAATTTTCAAGAGATGCACACTAGGCTATGCATAGGCCTAACAGTAGGCTATTATAAGGTTTGAAAAATGCACACACCATTTCAAAAAGCACGCTATCAATTTCAGCAGGTTCTGATATACCCTGGGCCTCCTCTGGGTCGGGTCCAGGTAGTAAAGCCCCGTCAGATAAGCTTTTTGATTCTTCCCACTCTGAAGTTTCACATTGAAACAAGAGTCGTAAAGCACTTTCTGTGTTTCACAAGAACGCCATTTTTCGCGTGAAAAATTGTGAAAAATTCTTAATATAACTCAAGTTATAACACTGTTTTTGTAACTTAGAGAGGGGGTATATCTTTTATTGTGAATCCATGTAAAAGTCTAATTTATTCGCTACATAATGATTTTTGAAACATTTTGATTACAATATAAAATCATATGATTTTTTAACATAAATGGTCAAAAAGTCACCAAAAATTACAAAATTTGACATATTTTACAAATGATTGAAAATTATGAATCGGTATGAGCAAAAATCAATTAGATTTGGACAATTTCACTTGTCTATATAGTATACATTTTTTTTTTAATGTGTAAATTTATATACCACGGCAATTTTTTTCCATTTTTCAAAAATATGAATTTTTGGAATATTTGAAAAAAATGTGAAATATCTTAATGTTTGCACAAAATTTAATGGAAAAAATTTATTGTAGACCCCCCTCTCTCCCCCTTCCCCTCAAAAAAAAAAAAAAAAAAAATATTATGAAAGATCTTTCCGAGATATTTGCAATTAAACCATTAACACTCCTATAGGATTTTGGTAAGCTTCCTATTTTATTTTCTTTAAAGGTACTTTGAAAACGGCTATGTTATCGCCACGTGGTAGAGTAAGTGTTTATCAAGAAATATAATAATGTACAGCATTATTAGGCTCTAATAATCTACAAAATATGGATGAAAACAATTATGCAATGATATGAAAATGAAAATTTCCAACCCATATCTGTATCATGCATAGAATAAAAAAATTGTACAGTAGTAGTGTTATGATCTGAGAAAGTTACATCATGCTGCCCAATTTAGTGGAATATTGAATCTATTTAGGTGTGCGTTGCAATGACCAAATTGACTTTCAGTCATTCCTAAATTCCAGTCTAATAATACTAAATACGGCTCAAGACCTTGGGCCATCAATATCATAATAGGAGATGGGATTCAATTCTCAATGCTACTCAAAACTTCATGCAAACTGGATTTTACCATCAGAAAATAACCAAAGGTCTCCAGTGGAAGGCAAATGCTCTCTGAGACATGGTTCAACATCCATTTGAATGAAGCCACCCGCTTCAGATTACTTTTTTTGGGGGGAGACATTTGTTAATATAATGTCGCATTGATTACTTCTGCACTTCTTACCAACCACTAGACAAAGTATGGTTTCCTAGATGGAGCAGCATTGCTTGCTTCCACAAACCACAGAGTACTGACAGCAAGCATTTGCATTATCACTTTCAAGAATCTGGTTTAAAAATGTGATATCCTGGTGTTTTCTCATCATTTTTGTTTAATTCATGAACATTTTTGGATCGTACAATTTTATGTATATCTGGCGAAATGACAATCTTAAAATTCTAATGTGACTTATATGCACAGTTGTAGTTGCAATAGCAAGTTCATCATGGATCTACAGAGAAAAAACAATTTACGAATTAGAAGCTGATTTTTGTTCTGCATTTTCTCATATTTGTACAGGTGAAGGCATTGTTTGAGTACAAAAGCCACGATACGGATGAATTGTCATTTGCAAAAGGAGACTTGATTTATGTTGTAGCTTACGATGATCCAGAAGAACAGGTATGTTTTGTGGCACCCTTAAGGAGACTCGTGATACATTAACGGTTGATGATAATAATCCATCATTCTTTATTTTCCTTTCTTCTCTATCTACCTCTAATTCTGTCTCTGATCTATTGCATAAGAACTTTCCCCCTCCCCCACTCCCACAAAAATCAATAAAATCCTAATCTTTATCTGCCAAATCAGCCAACTTTCACTTCTGACCACAAACTTCTGTTCTCTTTTCACTCTTATTTTCTTATTTATTTTCACATACATCTTTTTACATTGAGGTTCTCTTAAACTGTATATTTGCCAACTGTGTATTTGCCATCATCATGTGTGAGTTTTCAGCCGAGGCTAAGGCCATTCTCCTCGCCCTCAACTTTATTGAGTACTCTCCTCTCAGCCACTTTGCCATTTTCTCCAACTCAAAGGCTGTTCTTCATTACTTAATCTTAAATGGGATAACCTCACATGCCACCTCCTCCGGAGGAAACTTTTTTCTCCCACCCTCTGCAGGAAAAGGGTTCTTTTCTTCTGGATACCCAGCCATGTTGGCATCCCTGGCAATGACAGGGCTGATGCAGCCGCTAAGCTTGCCCTCAACCTCCTCCCTACCCCTTTTCCTAAAACCCTCTCTGACATCAAACCGCTTATCGCTTCCCTTCTTCATGACCGCTGGCAAACCTCATGGAACTCCCAAATTGATAACAAACTCTATGTCATCCAGCCAACAATCCCGATCAAATCCACCATCAACAACCTCTCTCGTATCGACAACGTTTATATTACCCGTCTTAGAATTGGTCACACCCGCCTCACTCACTCCCACCTCCTTGTTGGTTCCCCCCAATCCCTCTGTAAAAATTGCCACTGCATCCTCACTATTCATCACGTTCTCCTTGCTTGCCCCCTGTACAACCTTCCCAGAGCTTCCCTCGCTCCCCACAACTCAATTGCTGAGTTCTTCCAGAAAAATCCTCCGAATAAAATTATCTCCTTCCTTCATCATGCTTCCCTCTACAACCATATTTAATTCTCCTCTTCCACCCCCTCCCCACTTTGTTTTTGTTCCACCAATGCACCTCCTCTCTCGATCACAGCTTTCGGACTTTTGTTCTCGAATTTCTCTCATTCTCCCCGTTTTCTTTCCTTCCTACCTCTTAAATGATCTGACCTCTCAGGCACAATTTGACCCTTGTTGTTGTGGTGCCATTAAGACCTCATCAAACAAACAAACAAACCAATGCTCTGTATATTTGCCATTACACCCCACTCATCATGTGTGAGTGACCATTGCCCTACTCATCATGTTGTGAGTGACCATTGCCCTACTCATCATGTTGTGAGTGACCATTGCCCTACTCATTATGTTGTGAGTGACCATTGCCCTACTCATCATGTTCTCATCATGTTATGAGTGACCATTGCCCTACTCATCATGTTGTGAGTGACCATTGCCCTACTCATCATGTTATGAGTGACCATTGCCCTACTCATCATGTTATGAGTGACCATTGCCCTACTCATCATGTTGTGAGTGACCATTGCCCTACTCATCATGATGTGAGTGACCATTGCCCTACTCATCATGTTGTGAGTGACCATTGCCCTACTCATCATGTTGTGAGTGACCATTGCCCTACTCATCATGTTATGAGTGACCATTGCCCTACTCATCATGTTGTGAGTGACCATTGCCCTACTCATCATGTTGTGAGTGACCATTGCCCTACTCATCATGTTGTGAGTGACCATTGCCCTACTTATCATGTTGTGAGTGACCATTGCCCTACCCATCATGCTGTGAGTGACCATTGCCCTACTCATCATGTTGTGAGTGACCATTTCCCTACTCATCATGTTGTGAGTGACCATTGCCCTACTCATCATGTTGTGAGTGACCATTGCCCTACTCATTATGTTGTGAGTGACCATTGCCCTACTCATCATGTTCTCATCAAGGTATGAGTGATCATTGCCCTACTCATCATGCTGTGAGTGACCATTGCCCTACTCATCATGTTGTGAGTGACCATTGCCCTACTCATCATGTTGTGAGTGACCATTGCCCTACTCAGTATGTTGTGAGTGACCATTGCCCTACTCATCATGTTCTCATCATGTTATGAGTGACCATTGCCCTACTCATCATGTTGTGAGTGACCATTGCCCTACTCATCATGTTGTGAGTGACCATTGCCCTACTCATCATGTTGTGAGTGACCATTGCCCTACTCATCATGATGTGAGTGACCATTGCCCTACTCATCATGTTGTGAGTGACCATTGCCCTACTCATCATGTTGTGAGTGACCATTGCCCTACTCATGTTGTGAGTGACCATTGCCCTACTCATTATGTTGTGAGTGACCATTGCCCTACTCATCATGTTCTCATCATGTTGTGAGTGACCATTGCCCTACTCATCATGATGTGAGTGACCATTGCCCTACTCATCATGTTGTGAGTGACCATTGCCCTACTCATCATGTTGTGAGTGACCATTGCCCTACTCATGTTGTGAGTGACCATTGCCCTACTCATCATGTTGTGAGTGACCATTGCCCTACTCATCATGTTGTGAGTGACCATTGCTCTACTCATCATGTTGTGAGTGACCATTGCCCTACTCATCATGTTGTGAGTGACCATTGCCCTACTCATCATGTTGTGAGTGATCATTGCCCTACTCATCATGTTATGAGTGATCATTGACCTACTCATCATGTTGTGAGTGACCATTGCTCTACTCATCATGTTGTGAGTGACCATTGCTCTACTCATCATGTTGTGAGTGACCATTGCCCTACTCATCATGTTGTGAGTGACCATTGTCCTACTACTCATCATGTTGTGAGTGACCATTGCTCTACTCATCATGTTGTGAGTGACCATTGCCCTACTCATCATGTTGTGAGTGACCATTGCCCTACTCATCATGTTGTGAGTGACCATTGCCCTACTCATCATGTTGTGAGTGACCATTGCCCTACTCATCATGTTGTGAGTGACCATTGCCCTACTCATCATGTTGTGAGTGACCATTGCCCTACTCATCATGTTCTCATCATGTTGTGAGTGACCATTGCCCTACTCATCATGTTGTGAGTGACCATTGCCCTACTCATCATGTTATGAGTGATCATTGCCCTACTCATCATGTTGTGAGTGACCATTGCCCTACTCATCATGTTGTGAGTGACCATTGCCCTATTCATCATGTTGTGAGTGACCATTGCCCTACTCATCATGTTGTGAGTGACCATTGCCCTACTCAGTATGTTGTGAGTGACCATTGCCCTACTCAACATGTTGTGAGTGACCATTGCTCTACTCATGTTGTGAGTGACCATTGCTCTACTCATCATGTTGTGAGTGACCATTGCCCTACTCATCATGTTGTGAGTGACCATTGCCCTACTCATCATGTGAGTGACCATTGCTCTACTCATCATGTTGTGAGTGACCATTGCCCTACTCATCATGATGTGAGTGACCATTGCCCTACTCATCATGTTGTGAGTGACCATTGCCCTACTCATCATGTTGTGAGTGACCATTGCTCTACTCATCATGTTGTGAGTGACCATTGCCCTACTCATGTTGTGAGTGACCATTGCCCTACTCATCATGTTGTGAGTGATCATTGCCCTACTCATCATGTTATGAGTGATCATTGCCCTACTCATCATGTTGTGAGTGACCATTGCTCTACTCATCATGTTGTGAGTGACCATTGCCCTACTCATCATGTTGTGAGTGACCATTGCCCTACATCATGTTGTGAGTGACCATTGCCCTACTCATCATGTTGTGAGTGACCATTGCCTACTCATCATGTTGTGAGTGACCATTGCCCTACTCATCATGTTGTGAGTGACCATTGCCCTACTCATCATGTTATGAGTGATCATTGCCCTACTCATCATGTTGTGAGTGACCATTGCCCTACTCATCATGTTGTGAGTGACCATTGCCCTACTCATCATGTTGTGAGTGACCATTGCCCTACTCATCATGTTGTGAGTGACCATTGCCCTACTCATCATGTTATGAGTGATCATTGCCCTACTCATCATGTTGTGAGTGACCATTGCCCTACTCATCATGTCCTCATCATGTTATGAGTGACCTTTGCCCTACTCATTATGTTGTGAGTGACCATTGCCCTACTCATCATGTTGTGAGTGACCATTGCCCTACTCATCATGTTGTGAGTGACCATTGCCCTACTCATCATGTTGTGAGTGACCATTGCCCTACTCATCATGTTGTGAGTGACCATTGCCCTACTCATCATGTTGTGAGTGACCATTGCCCTACTCATCATGTTGTGAGTGACCATTGCCCTACTCATCATGTTATGAGTGATCATTGCCCTACTCATCATGTTGTGAGTGACCATTGCCCTACTCATCATGTTGTGAGTGACCATTGCCCTATTCATCATGTTGTGAGTGATCATTGCTCTACTCATCATGTTGTGAGTGACCATTGCCCTACTCATCATGTTATGAGTGATCATTGCCCTACTCATCATGTTGTGAGTGACCATTGCCCTACTCATCATGTTGTGAGTGACCATTGCCCTACTCATGTTGTGAGTGACCATTGCCCTACTCATTATGTTGTGAGTGACCATTGCCCTACTCATCATGTTCTCATCATGTTATGAGTGATCATTGCCCTACTCATCATGTTGTGAGTGACCATTGCCCTACTCATCATGTTGTGAGTGACCATTGCCCTACTCATCATGTTGTGAGTGACCATTGCCCTACTCATCATGTTATGAGTGACCATTGCCCTACTCATCATGTTGTGAGTGACCATTGCCCTACTCATCATGTTGTGAGTGACCATTGCCCTACTCATCATGTTGTGAGTGACCATTGCCCTACTCATCATGTTATGAGTGACCATTGCCCTACTCATCATGTTGTGAGTGACCATTGCCCTACTCATCATGTTATGAGTGACCATTGCCCTACTCATCATGTTGTGAGTGACCATTGCCCTACTCATGTTGTGAGTGACCATTGCCCTACTCATGTTGTGAGTGACCATTGCCCTACTCAGTATGTTGTGAGTGACCATTGCCCTACTCATCATGTTGTGAGTGACCATTGCCCTACTCATCATGCTGTGAGTGACCATTGCCCTACTCATCATGTTGTGAGTGACCATTGCCCTACTCATCATGTTGTGAGTGACTAATGCTCAAAATCGTTGTTGTAATTGATTTTTAATCAACTATTAAATGATGTTTTATGTTCCTCCAAGGGTTTACAAAAAGTGTAAATGAGGATGGTATCATGAATATAGTAGTGACTTAAGTCATGCAATCATTTGATTTAAAATGGACAGTGCATCTATGTTTGAAGTGAAATGTGCTGATGTAGGTGAAAGGGCCAGACCATAAAAGTTATATTTCAGGTCCTTTCATTAGTTTGTACCATACATGTTTATAACTCATTGATTTACTTTTTGTCCCATTTACATGTATATTATGTTTGTGTACTAATTTCTATATAACAAAATATTTGAACATTTGTTTATGTTAATTCTTTGCTACAATTTCTGTATATTCTTATGAATGTAAGTGGGAAAATGAGTAAATCAATCAATCAATCAATAATTTATTTATAATAAAGGCTGAATTATATTTGGGGATGGTTACGAGATCAATAATTACACGAGTGTGTGATAGAGTATTTTATACTACTATGTAGCAATAAGATATGCCTCCTTTGTGATAAGAAATTTTTACTGGCAGAAAATAGAATTGCAGTGTTTACTGTTCTATCCTTGTTTTGAAATTAGTGAAACATATTTAGGTACTTTTTGTACTTTATTATATTTCATTTAAAGGATGATGGCTGGCTAAATGGCTACAAAGAATCGGACCATGTTAAAGGTGTCTTCCCAGCAAACTTCACAAAGAGGATATGACACTGCTTCCATTAATGAAGTGAAGTTGACGCAAGCCTCATAAGCTGATGTTCATCTGGTGGAGCGAGGTGAGGTTACCAATAAAGGAAAGGGCAAACGTGAATATCATGACATGTAGATAGTCATTTCATCTCTTGTATGTGTCATGTCATAAGGTTACACCACAGAGAAGGGCAAAGGAATCACAGTGAGCTGCAAATGTATCTGAAGACAACAAGCTGAAGAAGCATAACTGAAAGAGTTCTGGCAGGAAAATATTATTCTAAGAAAGGAAAGCAGTTACGTCCGATTCAAATTGTTCATTTACATCCATATGTCCTCATTCACGACATATTCTTCAGTGCGAGTACGAGCAGTGATTTATGTATAAAAGAGAGCGCTCAGTGGAATGATATAATTAATAGATATGCAATTAAGGACATATTTCTGTAAATACTTGAAAAGTTATCCATATTTATGTATGTATCTGTGCATTATTTTGGTTTCATGATAATTTGTATCCAGCTAATCTCATAGCGTGGGAAAGTTGTAAAGATCTGGGAGTTAGGTTTGGTGGCAGGTTATTGCCATGTGATGAAAGGTCAGTAGTAGAATTAAAAGGTTGTGAAGGAAGTATTCAGAAATTTTCCAAAGTATCCAGATTTATCGCTCTGTTAAGGAGAGATTGAATTTAAAACTTTTCCCCAACTAGAAATGGCTGGTATATTAATCACAGATCTCAAAATTTCAAATAAAAAAATAAAAAAGTTTGGAAAAGTAATTCTAAGCTTAATAGAAATTCTGAAATTGATGTGTAGGATGCTCAAGAAATAAAGAGGGGTAGATGAATAAACAAAAGCACCATGTAAAGCAATAATATTTTTATGTGAAGAAATTCTTGAAGTTATTTATGAAGATTGAAAGAATAATGATAATTATAAAACTGACTTCTTATTTAGCACTTTCCTGTGAACAATGCATACTCAAAGTGCTTTACAATGAAGACTTTTGAATCTCAAAGCTACAGCCAACATGGAGCGAACAAACGTGTACTATTACCCTGCTCCTATCCATTATGCTGAGCATTAAGCGTAAGGGCAGCTGGTCGCATTTTTCTTTGGTGTGACTCAAAAACACAACCTTCCGGCTGGAAACAGGTGCTCTATTAAAGGAACTCAAGTAATTTTGATATATGATAATGATAAAGCAAAACGATCATTTCAAGGAAATGCTGTGATATCTTTTGCTGTTACATAGATTCCAGAATCAGCTGTTTACAGAGAAGATGATGAGACCTTCAAGAGTCATTATTCCTTGAGTAGAACAAATACTTCCTGCACCCCTTTTGTTTCAGCAATTGACCTCGGTCATACATGACTTGTCACTGAATTTATTCTTAAGCAGTCTCTGTACCATTCAGTGTGTATTGAATGGGATTTATTTCACTGCCAGGGTATATTAAGCAGGGAATATATATATTTATATTTTTTTTTGTTATTAAGAAGTTGATCAATAAGAATTCACCAATAGATCATTGAAATGTGTGAGTTGATGACCATCACAGAGAGCATTGTAGATTGATAAAGAGTTGGTGATAACCAGAGATGGTTTAACAAGTACCGTATAAATAGGAGCACGTCACTTATCAGAGTGAGATTTATGCTTGGGTTCCCCTTGTTCTACTGCCTTTTTGTCAGAACTCATAGGTACAGTAGTTGACCATTTGTTGCAATATCACATCAGTTTCATAGCAGTGCTTGGCAGCTGCACACCAACTCGATGGTACTACAGCTGCCGAAGAATGAACTTTGTAAACCCTTCCAATATCCTTTTTTTCTAGAATGGGAAATACGATGATAATTATGATTTGATCAATGTTTTAAGTTACGGAATTGCTCCACTTTGATATAAGTTCTTTGTACTGCATTTATTATTTTTGAATTATAAAAGTTTTCAGAGATTCAAAAGTTGAGAACTTTTTCAAGTACAGAGTCTACAAGTTTTTGGATTTATTTTTAAATGAAAATAATCATTTAAAGATGAATTTGACCATGTCCTTCAGCAATTGATTTTATTGAGATGTTAAGTTGATGCCAGTCTTGAAATTAAGCAAAGTCTCACAAATAGTAGAAGACTTTTCTGCCAAAATGGTTTGTTACTTGTTAACTTTTCATTTGTACAGCTTAAAATGAAAGGTGGCAACATAGTATTAAATGGATCTTGAGATGTGTGTCCAACTCAATACCAAGTTAAGTTAGGACTACATATCTCAACCCACAAGAAATGAAAAGCACATTCCAAATTTCACCTAAATAATCCTAATCAATTTATTTTTTTTAAATGAAAACTTTGTAATCAATGTCTTAATTTTACATATATCACAGAATATCCGTAAAAGCATAACTGTAGCCATATGACTCTGTACAGCTCTTACCATGTTTTGTCTCGAGTTCTGCGACTAGCTTCTATGAACTGTGTAGTCTGAGACATGCAGCGTGGTGGACAAAGCTGATGACATTATTTGTTGATGATGTCATCGATGGGGACACACATCAAGATTCAGTCTCTTGTTTGTAACATGGATTTATGATTACTTTATAGTCATGGTGCTTCTTTTAGATGTTCCAATAGCCAGTCTTTAACCAAACAAAAAAATTACGAACCTGCATCTTTAAATTATAACCACGGCATCAGGTACTATTACCCTTCTCTGAGTCTCTTATGCTAAGCACCGAGCAAGAGGTATGGTCTTTGGTATGACAGGGCCGGGAATTGAACCCACAACCTGTCGGCTGAAAAGCGGGTGTTTAAATCAATTGAGCCAACCAGTCGGTTTCAATGCCCTTAAACTAACTGGTTATAGATGCCATACCACCATGAATAAATTCCCTTAAGATTAAATCATATGTTGCGTATGTCAAAGATAATGGAGCATTCAATGCCCTTGAATTTCTCTCATCACTTCTGTACATTGCATTTAGCTTTTTTTCATCAGAATTATCATCCACTGTTATTTTTTACCAGAGATATTTATTTTTTGTATGCGTGAGAAGTATTAATATATAATGTAGCAATATGTGTGTTATTTTGTAGTTAACAGTGTTTGCGGTAGAATTTCATTCAATTATGTAGCCATATCATAAGGCTTCCTATTATTTTTTAGTAGTATATCATAAATTGATTGAGGACAGTTTTTAAGTAATGTTGTACAACTACAGACTGATTTGGGGGGGTGCTTAGTGTCATAGAAACTGAAGCCTTTTTAAATTGAAAATATCTAAAGAGCCCAATTATGAAAGGTGGATCTGATAGATTTATTCATAGTGTAAAAGGTGGGTCTGATATTCATAGTGTAAAAGGTCCATTCCATTCATAGTGTAAAAGGTGGGTCTGATAGGTTCATTCATAGTGTGAAAGGTGGGTGTATAGTGTGAAAGGTGGGTCTGATAGGTCCATTCATAGTGTAAAAGGTGGGTCTGATAGATCCATTCATAGTGTAAAAGGTGGGCCTGATAGGTCCATTCATAGTGTAAAAGGTGGGTCTGATAGGTTCATTCATAGTGTGAAAGGTGGGTGTATAGTGTGAAAGGTGGGTCTGATAGGTCCATTTATAGTGTAAAAGGTGGGTCTGATAGGTCCATTCATAGTGTAAAAGGTGGGCCTGATAGGTCCATTCATAGTGTAAAAGGTGGGTCTGATAGGTTCATTCATAGTGTGAAAGGTGGGTGTATAGTGTGAAAGGTGGGTCTGATAGGTCCATTCATAGTGTGAAAGGTGGGTGTGATAGATCCATTCATAGTGTGAAAGGTGGGTCTGATAGGTCCATTCATAGTGTGAAAGGTGGGTCTGATAGATCCATTCATAGTGTGAAAGGTGGGTGTATAGTGTGAAAGGTGGGTCTGATAGGTCCATTCATAGTGTGAAAGGTGGGTCTGATAGATCCATTCACAGTGTGAAAGGTGGGTCTGATAGATCCATTCACAGTGTGAAAGGTGGGTCTGATAGATCCATTCACAGTGTGAAAGGTGGGTCTGATAGATCCATTCATAGTGTGAAAGGTGGGTCTGATAGATCCATTCATTGTGTGAAAGGTGGGTGTGATAGATCCATTCATAGTGTGAAAGGTGGGTCTGATAGATCCATTCATAGTGTGAAAGGTGGGTCTGATAGATCCATTCATAGTGTGAAAGGTGGGTCTGATAGATCCATTCACAGTGTGAAAGGTGGGTGTGATAGATCCATTCATAGTGTGAAAGGTGGGTCTGATAGATCCATTCATAGTGTGAAAGGTGGGTCTGATAGATCCATTCATAGTGTGAAAGGTGGGTCTGATAGGTCCATTCATAGTGTGAATATAGGAGAGATGGTAATTTGAATCAGTTTGTAGCTAGCCAAAGTTTACAGTAAGAGGTGCTGTGGCTCAATGGTTAAGGAGTCATGCTCTTATTCGTGAGGTACCGAGTTTGATTCCTGTCGTGAGCGCTGCATTGTGTTCTTGAGCAAGACACTTTACTCTACTTGCTTCAGTCCACTCAGCTGTAAAATGAGTGCCAGCACTGCTGGGGAGTTAATCTGCATGGACTGGATCCCGTGCAGGGGAAGTATTGTACTCTGATCCACTTGCGCCATGGAAACCAGGGATAAGCACTGGCTCAATGAGCCTAATGGCTCGGATAAATTTAGCTTTTAAAGTTTACGGTAATGGAAGAACAGGTGAAAATGTTTTTTTAAGCACTGCTTTTAGTACATGATGATGACATGGAGGATTCACTAAATCAAAATGAAATTACAATGAGTCTTATAATACATTTTTATGTTATGTTTAGTTTGTTATGGACATAAAGAAAACTTTCGTAATATAATGTATAGATCATCAGATGCCATATTATGCTTGCAATGTCATTGCTTTGATGAGATTTTGGAGAGGGCAGCACTCAACGATGGGTCTCTAACCTGCGCTTTGCAACTAGTTAATAAAATGACCATCCGCACCTTGATATAAATACTCCCAAGGGAGGTCTGTCAGGATGTGAAGACACAGAAACTGCCTGGTAGTTATCACATAACAGTTTAGTACATGATGTAGGTATTTATTGGCGTTACTAGAGATGATAGCTACAAACTTTAGAAATACAATTCTCATTTTCCATACATTGTAAAACATTCCATAGTTATTCGATGTGACACTCCTAGGTGTCAAATGTTGAGCATTGATGGTATGGCTGCTGAGTTCCAGCATTAAATGTGCACCATTTAATTGGACATTTTCCTCAGACCCAACTAGCAATTTGAAACGTGTTGCCAGCATGCGCTTAATGGGGCTGGCGGCTGAAAAGTGAGGGTGTTGATTTTGATTGATGTAAAATTTGAACCAATCAAAGTTGCATAACATGGCCTGTTTCTTACTGTTGGTGGATACTAATACATGGCACATGTAACTCTGACTGTCACAGTGCCGTTAAGCCTCAACAAACCAATACTGAAATGTTCACCCATGCGAACAAACTCAAAGTCATTGGGAAAACAAGTACAAATTTTTGAGACTCAGTTCTCGGGATTTAGTAGCATTTCTCATATTCGATTTATCATGAGACTCAAGAAAAATACACCCTCACCTTTTAGCTGCACAGCTCCTTTAAACGTGTGCCTTGAAGACCGAGTCACTTAACCCTTACTCTATGTGTGCCATACCATTGAAGTCACTAAACCCTTACTCTACCAGCACTTTTTTGAAAATGCACCTGGGGGGCGGAATCAAAGACGGAGCACCCAAACCGGCGATAATATCGTCGTGTGGTAGAGTAAGGGTTAATTCGATTATGCATGTGTTGAAATTTACAAATTAAGCTCTGTAAAATAATCATCTTTATATGCTTCACTTGTTTAGAAAGATGTGACACTAATTTTTGAAAACTAAGCAGTAAACTTTGAAATTGATGATTTCCTTAACCCCATGTTTTTCAAGAGATTGGCCCTATGAAAGATTAGGTAGAAATGATGTGACACAAGGCTTTCAACATCTTGTCACAGTTATTCAGAATGCCACTGCCATTGCGGTATTTTTTGTAAGAAGAATATTTGTGTTGAAAGAGATAAATAAATTTAGGTTTTGGAATTGAACATACTGTTGGTGTTCTTTGTATTTGAGTTGTTTTAGTCATCATGACTATGAAGACTTAAATATTTGTTTTTACAGTGAATTCCTGGGTTTATTTTGATGTAACAAACAGAAACAGTATGTCATATATCAAGTTTCTAATTCTGTAAGACCTGATTAAATACATCAATTTATCGCCATTTCATTTTGTAACAAGAAAAACTTTTGTCATCATTTGCAAACCAATATCTCATTAGTCATGAATATATTTCTGTCGATTTTGTAATGGAATGGAAAATGCTTTGATCAAATTTTGTCTCTAAAAATAAAACTGGATTATGAACGGGATTAGCAGGAGATATTGCATGATATTTGCTTGCCCCTTTGCAATGATGGTTGTCATAGAAATATTCTAATTTGATAATGACTGTATAGTGATTGAAGATGGTATTAGACATAAAATAAATACTATAGGTTGCTCCTACTGGTCATCTGCAGATTCTATCACAGGGTGAAAAGTCACTTTTTTTATGGATTTATAGTGCAGCCAAAAATGCTGTCTTCAAAGTGTGCCAGTGAAAACTTGACTTGTGTGCGTCTAATGAGGGGGACTTGAGGTGTAGATCCTCAGTAGTGAGGGTTGTTTTTGGTCCCTAGTCGTACGGATTCTCACTGACCGGTTCCAGTAAATGCAAGTATGACTCCATAACATTTGTGCCTATGCATGAAGCCAATGTAGTAACATCAAGGGTGTAAACAGTGTAGCTGTGAATTTTTTTTTTAAATTTTATTTGGTGAGAGTAGGGCAAATAAAACCCTTATTAGTTTCCATTTCCTTATTGTGTACTCAAACTCCCAGGAAGTGTCTTCTCTTCTGAATAGTGAAGATATCAGCATTTGCTGCATAACAAAGATGTAAACAAGTGTAGCTCTTTCCCAAAACATGATGATTGTTTGTTTGTGAGAGAGTGGGGCAAATTAAACATTTATAGTTCGGAGGGTAATAAGAAAGAATTTTGACATGTTTTGTGTATCAGAAACTTACTGTTTAACTTCTGAGCAGTGGAGATACCAGCATTTGCATAGCAATTTATTTTTTATTTTTTTATAAATAGATACATTGGACTGTTTTTTTTGTTTTTTTATCTATTTATGATTTACTACATTTTGCAGTTTTGTTTCTCATTTGTTTAAAATCAGTTAAATTTACATTTGATAAAGAATTATTTGTTGTAATCAGTTTGTCCCAAGGTTTGCATTTATGAAATAATATTTTTGCTTGTATGATATATCATTAAAATGAACAAGAAAGTTATCTTTGTTTGTTTCTAATGTATTTTCGTCATGTTTTCTCACGTTTTATCACGTTTTGAGTTTATTCCAAGGTCTATGAACACACAGAGTAACATAGCATGTTACAAAAAGTTTCAGTGTTTGGGGATACAGTAAATCTTCCAGTTTTCAAATTATGGCCGATCAAATTTTCAGTATATGCTTAATTTGTGATATACAACTATGCAGACATCAGAAAATCTTTATAAATTCTCAGCTGTAAAATATTCAGAAAGTCTATTCATGTACATTTTATTAGTTGTGTGGTAAAAATTCAAAATAATTTTTTTTAATTTGATGCACCCCTTCAAAGAATTATAATAGAAATTTACAACAAAGGGTTTGCATAAGAGCCTCACAAATCCTAAAATCCAGTCTGCCTCTCACAGAGTTGTTCTCAGGTCCCTTAATTCTAGATTTCTCTCGGGACCCAAAGGATTCGTTCTACCCTATTTTACACCCTGATCTCAACACTTCAGACTATCAAGCGATGCTAATGTTTCTTACTAAGAAAAGTTCAATGGAAAACGGCAAACAAAAGTGAATGTTCTACATTTTATTGGGAAATGAGTCGATTCATTCAGTCATGACTAAATTTTGATTATGATATTGAATGAGAACCACTGTATTAAATATGGCTGTTGCAAAATTGGAAGTAGATTTTTTTTTAAAGTTGACAAATACCGTGAAGGATAATTACTCTAGTTTTAATGACTGTTTGGACATGGAGAGTAATTATTCAATTGAATTTTAGTAATAAAACTGATCATCTTTCATTAAATGATAACCCGACCAGTGCCATCAAAGAACAGGTTGTGTGTCATTGCATCCTGATGATGACGATGGGCCTCTACTCCCACGCGATGTGGCGGAAACTCTCTCTGTATTTCTGTCTGATCTTGATACTGGGGCAGCTGTTAAGATGAAATAAGAAAGGATGATTCAAGATATATTTTTGATGTGAGAGTATTTCCTTCTTTACTATATGTGTTACTTTATATTAATTAAACATTACAGGCCTGTAAAAAATACATGTGCATGTTAACGTGGTATTGGCGACTGCCAGGAATGTTGACTCAATACACGATAAGTTACTGAAGCAGATAGTATTAAAGGATTGTATATTGAAAGGTCAGTCAATGGCCATGGACACTTTCCAGAGGAGACAACAACAAAAATCTGCAACAATTGCCATTGCCTCCTCAGTCTATCACGTTCTCCTTGCTCGCCCCCTGTACAACCTTCCCAGAGCTTCCCTCGCTCTCCACAACTCAATAGCCGAGCTCTTCCAGAAAAACCCTCCGGTTAAAATTATCTCCTTCCTTCATCCTTTCCTCTACAGCCATATTTAGTCCTCTTCTTCCACCCCTCTCTCTCTACTTTTTTTTTTTTTTTACTCATGCACCTCTCTCGATCCCAGCTCTCTGGCGTTCTCGTGTTTCTCCCAATCTCCCCCTGTTTTCTTTTCTTCCTACCTCTGGAATGATCTAACATCTCAGGCACAATTTGACCCTCGCTGTCATGCCCTCATGAAACAAACTTGATCCGATATTATTTGTTCTCAAACCAAGATCCTAAATGTTCCAACTTTCCGAAACATATATTATATTTCCTGATATCAGTTGTATATGTATGATCATCTAAACATGCCAGTGATGTAGGGCTAGCTAAAGGGGAGGTTTTAAGTGGTATCAACTGATTGTCTTCTATGACAAAAACAGGAAGAACTTAAAAACATCATAAACTATTTCCTTTTAAATATCTGGAAAATTTTAAGAAGACATGCTCCCCCCACTACATCCCTGAACACCCTGAGTATTACTACCACTTGCGTCATCAAGTATTACTACCACTTGCGTCATCAAGTATTACTACCACTTGCGTCATCAAGTATTACTACCACTGGCGTCATCAAGTATTACTACCACTGGCGTCATCATTGTGTCACTTCACTCACATTTGGCTCTTGGCTGCAATTCTTGTACTTCATTTTCTTCATAAGCTGGCACCAGATGAAACTTCCTTAAAAACTGACTGCGTTTGACACTTTGTTCTCTGGAGAACCACGTTTTGGGTGGGGTGTCAAATCCGAGGTACATGTCATTCAGTTCAAAAACGATGTCGTTCAGAAATGCCGCTACCTGAGAATTTAGCAAAAATATGAATGCTTGTGTTAAAAGTGTATGGAAACCAGAAACCGCTTTAAATTCTTAGCAGAACAGTCTTTCAATTATATCAAAAGTACCATCCTGTAGTTTACAAATTATCAAAGTTTGAAGAAATTTTAATTTGTGGAAAAGTTTTGATGTATGGAAGAGAACAAATCTCAAAATCTTCGATGTAATTCTTCAAATTTTTGTCTTAAGTTGTCTATTTTCTCCTACTTTAGGGTATGATGGAGATTCAGATCCTCTTGGCCATATTTAATAACTTCTACTCAACTAACATTTAAAATTTTCAAAGGATCACCTGATCACAGGCCCATATTGGGCCAAATTTTTTAATGAAATGGGCCCTTCAATATTTTCTGGCAGAAGATAAACATTTTGACTATGGACCCCCCTCCCTTTCCCTAGATCCTTCACCACTGACTGGGTTTCCCCTTCAACAACTGTCTATCGTCCTGCAACTGCTGACTTAATACATATACAAATCCCCAAACTATTTAAAGTGGTGACAATAAGCTCTAAATAAGTGATAACAGAATCATGAGTGATGAATTTCCAGCTAATTTTTGTAAAAAAAGATTATAGATCTTTTCTACTTGCCTTGTAAGTTTCCTCCGAAAATACTTTTTGCCCTCGAAACAGTTTTGGAAAAGCATCCGACACAAAACTGCCTCGTCTGCATATAAAAGAGAAACTCGAAACTTACACTGTTATTTTCAGACAACAAATATCGTGTGGCGGTGGAAGGCAAGGGGCAAGTGTCCTCTTACTTGCAAAATAAAAATATCCTTTTCAGAGATGAAAAGGGCCCCTTTCAGACTCTTTAATTGGACTTGTTACGTTACTGAAAAAGCGTTTACCTCTGCCTGCCGTATTTCCCCCTTTTTCAAACGGTCTTTGAATGGATGTAAAAATCCCCCTTCCCCACTCTCTTTATGGTGATGTGAGGTGGTGTAGTTGTTGTGGTTGTATTATAAATTTCTTTAATTAAAATTGGTTGTTACAGCTATACTTCCAATGGGAGCCTCAGCCCTCTGGTCATGAGACAGATATTTTGCTGTTTCTCGTTTTCTTTTCAATTTCATGAAAGAGTATGATATGAAATATGGCCTTTTTCTCTGTTTTCTTACAATATAATACTTGACATGCTTTGACTCTTTCGAGGCTTCTCTGAGCAACTGAACCCAGGACTGGAAAAATTGAATAATGGAATTGTTTAAAAAGTAACATTTAATGAATCTTTGTCACAGAACAATGGGCACAGCAGTTCAGGCGGGAATTGTATTTATGCATAACAAAATTCCCAGGTAGAGCAGTTGGGGCGATGAATGGCACGAATGACTCTCAAGTACAATACAGTTAAAGAAACTGAGAAAAATGAAATAGTTTTCAAGGTAAATGTTTATGCGGAATGTCTTTTATTGTTTGTTTTTTTGTTTTTTTTTTTAAATGTACTTACGCAATCAATCCTAGGGGCAAATCGCGATGAGCGATCGCGTTGGCTGTTGTAAGAGTGTCCTCCATTCTGGCAAGTTCTGCTTCCATCTGTAAAGGAATGGGAGCGATTGAATAGAAGCTTTGACTGTCAGGCGCTTTTTCACAATAGGTCAAACCAAAGACTCATTTTATGCATTTATGATTATGACAGGGCCAAAAATGTGGTGGTGGTGGTGGTGGTAGTGCTGGTTGTGGTGCTGGTGGTGGTGGTGGTGGTGGTGCTGGTTGTGATGTGGTGGTGGTGCTGGTTGTGGTGCTGGTGGTGGTGCTGGTTGTGGTGGTGGTGCTGGTGCTGGTTGTGATGTGGTTGTGGTGCTGGTTGTGGTGCTGGTGGTGGTGCTGGTTGTGGTGGTGGTGGTGGTGGTGGTGGTGTTGGTGCTGGTTGTGATGTGGTTGTGGTGCTGGTGGTGGTGCTGGTTGTGGTGCTGGTGGTGGTGGTGGTTGTGATGTGGTGGTGGTGCTGGTGGTGGTGCTGGTTGTGGTGCTGGTGGTGATGGTGGTGGTGGTGGTGGTGGTGCTGGTTGTGGTGCTGGTGGTGGTGGTGGTGGTGGTGGTGCTGTGTGATGTGGTTGTGATGCTGGTGGTGCTGGTTGTGGTGCTGGTGGTGGTGGTGGTGGTGGTGGTGGTGGTGGTGGTGGTGGTGGTGGTGGTGGTGGTGGTGGTGGTGGTGGTGGTGCTGGTGGTGGTGCTGGTGCTGGTTGATGTGGTGCTGGTGGTGGTGGTGGTTGTGGTGCTGGTGGTGGTGGTGGTGGTGCTGGTTGTGATGTGGTTGTGGTGCTGGTGGTGGTGCTGGTTGTGGTGCTGGTTGTGGTGCTGGTTGTGGTGCTGGTGGTGGTGGTGGTGGTGGTAATTATTTTTTAATTATTATTATCAAATTAAACTTATATAGCACTTATTCTATAACTAAGCTGCTTTATAAAATTATGCGTGTGTCAAGTGCTTTACAAAATTATGCGTGTCATGTTTCTATTTAAATGTAATAACTGAATGATCTCCGATTTTTCATGTCAGAGTTCTTTATATTTGATTACAATACGGTGTATGTGATATCTATTGGGAAGATTGTTGCAGATGAGTGTTATGGTATGATAAATTTGAGCAACATAAATATTAAAAGACGACTCGTGACTTCAAAATTGCAGATCATTTCCAGAAGTACTGATTTAGCAAATTGTTTATGTCTGTCTGTCCAAATTATCCCATACACAAATCATTTATCCCATACACAAATCAATTATCCATACACAAATAAATTATCCATGCACAAATCAATTATCCCATACACAAATCAATTATCCCATACACAAATCAATTATCCCATACACAAATCAATTATCCCATACACAAATCAATCATCCCATACACAAATCAATTATCCCATACACAAATCAATTATCCCATGCACAAATTAATTATCCCATACACAAATCAATTATCCCATACACAAATCAATTATCCCATACACAAATCAATTATCCCATACACAAATCAATTATCTAATACACAAATCAAATCCCAAGCTGCACAATGCAAGGTCACTAAATATATCGGATCGGAAGCAGGCCCTACCGAAGCCAAACGTGTTATTCATTCTGATATGCTGGTATTGTCCAGGATTTTGGTACACTCAAACTAATCCTTTTGTTTAAAAAATGTTATCACATTCGAAAGAATAAGTGAATATTGCAAGAAAAAGTAAAACTGCCAACCTGAGGGACTCTTCGATCGTTTCCTCTGCCCATGTTGTAAACTCTCTGAAAAGGAATAAAAATGTTAAAATGATTATCTGATGATTGGGCTGTGAAGAGCTCAGATGATAAAGGTGTCCAGGTAAGCAGCTCGACCCTGCGCCGAGCACTTTATGTACATCCATCTCATAGATTTTTGCGTGGGCGGATAAAAACCACCTCCTCGTCGGGCCGTTGTTTGCACAGTACTTGCCCCCATTCCCCTCCCAGTACATATTTCTTAAACTTTATATTCCGTGGCGTCTTCACGCTCAAACACATGTCGTTTCCCCTCTGCAGCGTGTAGCGGTTATAATACATGTTAGACCACGAGGCCTGGGTTGGGTATACACGCCAGTGCACCACAACTGGTTATCAAAGGCCGTCAACATTGACTTGGTTGTCGATGTTATGTCTGTCCGTACGTCGTACTTGTGTTCTCGTCCGGGTCGTATTAGGCGGTTCATGATAGCATTGTTACTATCATAACCGAATAGGCAGGCGACGACCCCGTCATTGTAATTGTGTGTTCATTCATTATCATAAATCGGTTGTAATTTTGTTAGACATAAACCAGATGCTTTGAATTTTGTACCTTTAATCCGTCTACGGCAGTCTCGAATTCCCGATGACAAGCATCACGTACTTTGATGTGCTCCTGTAGGAGGAAAGAGAAACACAGTTGTCCTTTTGGAGAATAATTGTACAAGAGTTAGGGATAGTATTACTGAAACCATTTACAGATTATTATTGATATGATTTAAAAGTGCGCTCATTAAAATGATTTCGAGATCTTGATTGAAAGACTTTTTATTCTTAAAATGTGTTGGCAAAAGACTTAAAAAAAAGGAAGAAGAAAACGTTGACCCAGGATTAGAAACACATGGATACAACCTGGAATTCGCCGAATGTGATGGCCGAAACCTTCTAGTTCCCGACGCACTGACGGAACAACTCGGGGCACCACAGCACAAGCGAAAATCTACTGCATCGAGAAAAAGCTTTTTGAACAAGCGGTCATTCTGCGTACAAAGAGTTTGGCTTTATTTACATTCATGTTCATATTCACTCTAAACAATCGACAATAACTTGTGTACCTCTCCATAGCTCAAGGCTTGTAAGAATTTAGCAATGGATCCATCAAGTACTTGGTGTATGCCATGGGCCTGAAATTCGATGAGACGTTCCTGATCCTGAAGAGAAAAATACAAATTATTTCATAGGAATTAAACGTTTGAAATTTATTGTTTTTTTCTATTAATTTGTCTTTGTAATAGTAACCGAGTTTGCGCAACAACAAAAATAGTATACGGAGCATATTACTTCTTAGCAACCAACACGTTTTTGAATAAGATCAAGGTATGCTCTTTGTGTAACAAAGAAAGGGATACCATTATCTACCTTTTTTGCCAATGTGAGAAAGTTTTGCATCTTTGGGCATCTTTTCTCAATGATTTGACAATATTGTTTGTCACCTCTCGTGATTTCAGTAGTAATTATTTCACATGAACAAATTGTTGATTTGGTTAAAAATGTGTGTGTGTATATATATATATGTATGTATATGTATATATATATATATATATATATATATATATATATATATATATATATATATATATATATATATATATATATATATATATATATATATATATATATATATATATATATATATATATATATATATATATATATATATATATCTATATATATATATCTATATATATATCTATATATATATATATATATATATATCTATATATATATCTATATATATATATATATATATATATATATATATATATATATATATATATATATATATATATATATATATATATATATATATATATATATATATATATATATATATATATATATATATATATATACATACATTTATATATATATATATATATGTATGTATGTATATGTATATATATATATACATATATATATATATATATATATATATATATTCATGTATATATACATACATAAATACATACATACTTACATACACACCTACATACATACATACCTATAAATTGTTATTGTAAATGACTAAGCGGAGGAGTATATACATACATACATACATGCATGATGCATGCATGCATGCATGCATGCATGCATGCATGTACATACGTACATACGTACATACGTACATACATACATACATACATACATACATACATACATACATACATACATACATACATACATACATACATACATACATACATACATACATACATACATACATACATACATACATACATACATACATTACATACATACATACATACATACATACATACATACATACATACATACATACATACATACATACATACATACATACATACATACATACATACATACATACATACATACATACATACATACATACATACATACATACATACATACATACATACATACATACATATATACATACATACATACATACATACATACATACATACATACATACATACATACATACATACATACATACATACATACATACATACATACATACATACATACATACATACATACATACATACATACATACATACATACATACATACATACATACATACATACATATTGCTATTGTAAAATGACTAAACGGAGGAGTAACTCTAACTTCATAGGCACTCTATCATAGTTTAAACGGGGCTGATAAATATTGAAGGGAACAAATACTTCTGTACACACTGCAGCTGCTTTCGAGATTTCAGCGTTGTGCAATGCGTCCAATTAGAAATTGTGGGTGATGACTAAGCGCTCGTATAAAACCATGATACATTTATACTTGCTTAATCTTCAGAAAAGGATAACACTAAAAATAATAATGATGAAAGATAATTATGATTTTATAAAACGCTTTACAACAATTAACACATGAAATGAAACTACCCCAAACACCGTAAACGTAATATAGTGACACTTAACAACACCGATCGTTGGTAATTACTATTATACCCTACAATGTCTGAATGTTTCAAGCGATGAGCAACAAGAGGCGATAACCCTCCTTTTCCCCATCCACTCAATAATATTTTAAAAAGTAAACACTTGCTATCATCAATTTGAATAAATTATTAATGTTATGTTTACGTCATGTAGACTACGTGTTTAGCATCATTCCTCAGAAGTTTCTTATTTCAACCCTAATTTCCTATATCACCTGACCTGTATGTATGAAAAAGTTAATAGCTGTAAGTATGACACGAAACACCTACATAGTGGCTGAGGAAATTTCTCTGCTTGGATTATCTTGCGTTAAGAGAGCATTTTAGGAACTTTTCCCAAATTCTTTAAAACAACTTTGAAGAATTTGAAAGACTACTCATGCACACCCATTTTTTAATTTTTGTCCTCTGATGATCAAAAACAAAGAATTTTTAACAATACCTCCATCGCAATCTGAAATTCTTTTGCGCCTGGTCCTGTTCCATTGTAAAGTCCACTCATGGTTTCGGTCAACCCATGTAAGCATTTCTTGGTTTCTGCAAAGGAAAAAGAAGTTGTCCCGTAGAAGAAAAAATGGCTACCACAGAGTATACTGAGATTATGGGCACTGGCAGACTGGTTAACATATTTCAGCAGTCAGGGAAATGAGCGTTGCATACATATAACTGAGATACTTTGACTGTTTTGACACATATGTGATATGTATCAAAACAACTTAATTGATCTATAAACCCGGTTAGCTCAGGTTCCAATGCAAATTATTCATGATATTTGCACATGCGCTCCAGAAACTAACCTTCTGATTTCTGATTTTTTTTTTTCTTCGCATCACCAGATCACAAAGCAGTTAAGGAATCTTTCGCACTTAATCCTATCAAACTATGATAATGCATTACTTACCTCTTAAACATATTTCATATTTTTCTAAATCATCTTTGAGTTTTTTCGCTAGATTTAACTCCTCCATGAATGACTTCTTAAGCACATCATACTGATTGTCGGTAAAACTTGGTGTCCTCTGACGTTGCTGGGGCACCTACGAAAAGATGTTTGGAAAATGATTCCGAATGTGCCTATCAGTCTATTCGAGTGTGTATATCAGTTTATTGTAGTATTGTACTTTTTCAAATGTTTAATTCCTGGTATAAAATCTCAATTCCTGTATATAAATGTTCAAAATTTTCTTGCAATGCGGCGCAGAAACAATTGGCCCAATACAATATGAGCAATTTCAATGTGGATACATAAACACGGGTCGTGAAAGTCGAACTTAACACTGGCCGCAAAGGCCCTATATTGTGCTATTGTCCTTTTGTTCATGACATAACTTGGTGAAGGAATTGGGGAATGGGGGCATTTTCCCGAAAAATAACAAAAGTGCCCCTTGCCCCTTTGAAAAGAAAAGTGCCCTCAATTACTGTCCCAGTAGTAGAAAACTGGCGACTTTTGCACGGTTCATACCCCGAAAGATACCACAGCGCTTACAACAAGCGCTCGTCCACGAAACCGAACTACGTTCGCTGTAAAGTAGGGCCGGACAATGAATGCCGATGTCCAACCACAACGTACTGACGTACGGCGCAACAAATCAACAACCATATTAGATTATTACTCTGCTCTGTTAATGTCGAGCGCCAAAGGAGGAAACAGCAGGATCCAATTTAGAAGTACCCGACCCAGGACAGAAACCACCACCGGGACTCTGTGGACCCTCTGCTACAGTGCACACCAGGCTGGTTCCGCGACTGTTGGAGCGCTTTGAAGCTGACGAAATTTTAATAGATGGGAATTAGCAGCCTCATCGAATACTGAAATAGACCTAGTTTTGAAGAGCCAAACTTTGCCATTATATTCTTTTAAGAGTTTTGCATGAAAACATCTGATTTATGAACAAACAGCCAAGGTCTAGAAATGGTAGAAGCTGTGCCACCCCCACCTTCCTCCCCCCCCCCTTCACCCCATATCATATACTTTTCAATTCGGGTAGGCCCTCTTGTTTAATCGTAGTAGGTTCTCTTGTCTGACTGTCTGATTGTGACAATTATGCATTGTCAAATCTATACTTCCAGTGGAGGATTCAGGATTTCTTTAATGGAGGGAGGGGGTTGCTTCAGACTAATGCTCTCAGGGGTCCTTTTTATTTGATCAGGTGGGTTTTCCCGCCCATTCCCGTAACTTTGTCATAGCTGCATTGCCTGATGGAAGGTCAGCACAAAAGTGATTAGCTGTCAGGTTGCTTGGGATCAGTCCAAGGCCAAATACAGCTGATTTTGTGTATACACTGAATCGTTCCAAAAGCTGGGTTATCATTTTGTCTAGGTAGGGAATAAATACAGCTCGTCGCCAGTACGTTTCGGGGCAGTCACCTTCAATGTTGTTTCGCATGGTTTGGTAACCATACTTTCGAGGAACACAGATTTCAACACCAGCTTGCTTAGCCATGCCAAGCACACGAAACATGTACAACTTGTTGAAATTTTTAAAACGTTTTGTCGCATTTCTTTAAACACGTCCAGACGAGTTAAATTTGTCTGTAAACAGTGAAAATATCCATCACTGTTTGCTGAAGCACACTTGGCGATGGATGCGGTGAATCCAAACACGTGTCGAGCTGCTTGGAAAGAAACGATGAAAGACGTGATTTGACAAAAGTCCATTGGCTTCTTTCTGTAACGGCCTTCGAGTCCTATTTCTTTTCCCGATCTATCCTTGAACATAGTGTATTTTTTCAAACTTACAAACAATGTGTGCTTACAAAGAAATTTGGTATTTCAATTTTAGAGAAAGGCTCGGGCCCGTTGGGCTCCTACCTGGATCCGCCACTGACTTCAGTCTTAGAATGTGCGCCATAGGGTTGAAGTATAGTATAGTATTTTAGGCAGATGCCTAGCCAGCGTTCAATATGTAGGGCCCCAGTCGTGAAGTTTGATATCAAAAAGCAAGAAATGCTGGGTCCAAGGGACATCCATAACGTTATTCATATTTGTTTCCACATATAAGTAGCCTACACATTTTGCTAAGATTTAGGTTATAGCTTCCCTTGACCCGCCTCATACGATAGCGCATCCCATGTTTGGTAGTCTCTAGCCGGGAGGTGCTGCACTTAGGTCTAGCATCATATCTTCTTGTTCAAACTTACCTCCTTCTCACGTGAACACAATCCAAATGTAGGAGATAACCTGCCAAAGAATGTCATTATAATTGGTTTGTTGAGGATTAAACGTCGTATAGTATTCACTGATTAAAGAACACTTCAGA
>JAIGNY010000416.1:757500-795000 GCA_020152595.1 Chiridota heheva | reverse complement strand
TATAAAAAATGTGGGGCCCAACAGCCCTATACATATTGGACAGTCTGACAATGTTGGACTTTTTCATACTTAAAAAGCCTTCGTCTCTCCTTACCTTTGCTTTTCCAGCTTATAATTTGTGTAAACTCTTTAAAATCGGGCCTTTTTAGAGTATGCGAGTCACTTCAAATTCCATTATCTTTGAAACCTATTATTTGGACCCAGGTCATTGTAATGACATACACTGATGTGCCCTCTCCCCATCTCAATTTTTTGTTTTAAGTGTTATTTGAAATATTGAAATATATTGAAGTCCCCCTTATTATGATTGATCTTTTGATTGACAGATTGAACAAAGTAACACAAGCATCAAGCAAAATACCCCAAATTTTGCCCGCGGTACGCCTTTAATTTGGGTTCTAGAAAAAATATACAATGGGGACACAATCGACTGAAGATAGGTATGAATTTGGGCCATCTAAATTTAAATCATACTAAAAAAAATTATGTATTTTATTCTCAGCTGCAAAAAATTGATGCCCTCCATAAGGACCCTTTTGCTTTTTTTAAATATTTTAGACATTAAGTATTGCGATTCATGAACCATACAATGGCTATTCATGATCTATAAGTCTAAATCCTACCGATATCAAGACCTATAATCTATACATTTTCAAATTCAGCAATTGTTGTAGATTTAAATAAAACTGTTATATTTTACCTAAAATGAAATTGTTATATTTTTGGACCACAATATTTTGAATTTTTAAAGTTGTGAATAACATTTAAAAAAAGGAAAATGGGTAATCAGTAATGTTCGAACTTATGAAATCTTAGAAATTTTCCGTGGGTAGAAGGGGGGGGGGAGGGGAGTAGGGTTGACCAAATAAAGCTATATTGTTGTGCCACATGCTTTAAAAATACGATAGTTGGAAATTGCCCCTCACGTCCTGTGCCCCTCCCCCCACTTTCAAACATCTTCCGCTGCCTCTGTCAGTGAGTAAGCGCCCCCCCCCCTTTCTTCGTCGCCACTACCACAAAAAATGAACCAACAAAATCACTACCGAAAGAAATAAATAATATTATTGATTTATTGTAACCTACCGTAAAGCTGATACTTTGAGATTGTAGGCGGATCAAGGGCGGCTCGTATCCGGAGCCCCATAGAGATTGTATAATCTATATCCCCTTCTAACAGTTTAAAGCGACTATAATAAATGGGTTGCCATGGAACCGTATTCACTTTTGTTGTAAAGTCTGAACCCGTTCCTGAAGATCAACTTTGAATTTGTTTGTTCAACCCCTGTAATATATACTTAAAGGTCAGTTGACGTGTATAAATGTGGATAAAACTATGTAATGCAACGTTTCTGTTTGGCAAATCACACTTACACAAATACTGGCAAGCCAATCAAAAACTGCAGCGGAAGTGACGTCGGTGGTATGAAGCAGATTTACTGGTAATATGTCAAGCAATGTGGGACGAGATTCCATCTTTAAAATCAACAGTTCTGATTGGCTTAAGAGAACTGCGGCAAAAATCTGCCGTTACTTACCATGTACCTTTAAATATTTATATATGGTTTGGCACTCAAGGTTGAATTTATTGATCCATTAATATTTCCCGACAAATAATCATCCTTTTCCTTCACATGGATATGACAGCAGGTGACCTCTGGTATCTTATTGATAAGGGTCAATGACGAACATAAACTTTAACGGAAAGATAATGTTTGGATTAATTTGGCACACCTGTAGGTACGACGGATCATACTAACAGCTTGATAAAATGAAATGATAATAAACAATTCGTACAGGTGAAATGTTACGAGACAAGTTTGAAAACCTGCTGGAATGTGAGAGCTATAATCGCCCTTGAGGTAACTCAGATATAATTAGGTAGGAACATGGGAATTAAGTGCCCTTTCATTTTCTATTATAAACAATAAAACTAGTCTAGGTACCTAAACATTTCATTTTAAGTAGTGTTTCGTGTCTTTTTCATGGAAACCGCAAACGATATTAGTGTTAATCAGATCAGTAGAAAATTTGACCAACGTGTACCAGTGACCTACCTGACTTAAATTTATAGACAATAAGTTCACTGTCAAGTTGACAGCGGAGAAAAAGGAAAACAAAAGGTTTCTATCATTTTTTTGGAAGTTTCTTTCAATTTTCGTAAAAAATCCTTCATGTTCGTGAAGTTTGTTTCATTTTCGTAAAATTTGCTTCAATTTTCGTGCAATTTCCTTCATTTTCAGGAAATTTCTTTTCAAATTTTCGAGAAATTTCTTATCAAATTTCTAGAAATTTCTTTCAATTTTCTTAAAAAATCATTCATGTTCGTGAAGTTGTTTCTTTTTGGTGAAATGTGCTTGTAATTTCCCTTCATTTTCGGGAAGCTTTGATGAATATTGAGAGAAAATATTGAATAACTATAATATGGAGAAATCTTTGTTACAATCGTAAACACAGTTTATTTTGGGTTTTACTTTTCTTTTTTTTTTCTTTTTTTTGAGGGGGATCTTTCATTTCGTATGCGCGCAGCGCAATAGGGAAGATTGTTGTTACAGTAACTTGTTGTTACAGGTTCCGTAAATTGATGAATTGCGTGATTTTGCCTGACTGTAATCCATAAACTTGAACGGCGAATTAATCTGGCTCGGTCCTTAATCATACATTTTGCTGAGACTAAAAGCATTATACCTTAATTTTGTACACAGCATAAGAATTGAAAGGGAGAACATGATATATTCATATACATAATTCTTAGAATATTCTTAAAACATATTTGCGAAATGATAATTATCAGGCAAACCTCTATTGGTAGGATCAGCTTCCCTGATCCCCATTACCCCTGGTAACCTTAACCCGGTAAAATCTCAATTTTAGGGAGCACAGATTCACCTAGGGGGAAACAGTGTTAACGGGTCAAAATTTTGTTACAAGCAATGGAAATAGATACTGAGTTTTGTATACATGTTGGAATTTAGGGGCCCGGGCAAGATTCATCAACTGGAGAGTAGTTACCCTTGGCCCCTGGCTATGTCACTATTTAGACGTAACCATAGCATCTCAGAAAAGTAAAACATCCTACCACTGCCTATTCCCACCCCACACAGCCCCACCTCACGCAGCCCCGTTATAGTATTGTTTTGATTAATCTTCTTGTTACTTTATCAGCTGTAGCTGACCAGATCAACAAATCTACAAGGGATATTGTTTATTGTTTAGTTTTCGCTTTACATACGTTAAAATCGGCATTTAGGCCTACGTTGTGTCCAGAGGAAAGACATTGTAGTGGACAAAATGTGGTTGGTCCAAAAAAAAAATCCTTTTTATTATACGTAAATTTCAAGCGTGTATGCATTCTTTATCAAATTAAAAAAGAATAAAAAACAATTATCAGAAGCCTTTGACGGAAATTTCCCCCTGCCCTATAGTTTTACTGTTTTTTGGTGAACCGCTTGTGGTAGTGTGGACAATATCATAAATGTTTTATTTGTATACTGAATTTCCTTTCTGTCATTTTCGAACGCCAGCCAACAGACCAACATGCAGACTGGCCAATGGACAACACCAACATGAAAAAAGCAACGTTTACAGAAAGTTCATAACTCCCACGATATTCACTCGTCCTTTTTTGAAAGATTTAACTATATAGAGCGTTGACTGCACTTTTGTCACTGAGAACTAGGTAAAACGCAAACGAAGTTATACACATTGAACCAAAGCGGAAACAAGGTTTGTGGAAACACCATTAAGGAGGTACCTAACATGACATAGCGCTATCAACTGGACCTTTGGTACATTTTTCTCTTATAATGGATTGAAATATTATTGCAAATTCATCGCTCAAATAAGTACAGCATCAGATGTGATATTAAAATCAATCATTTCCTATATCATAAACAGCCACAAACTGACAAACACAACTATGTATAAAATAACGATAAGTGGGTCTTTCATGTCACAGGTGGATGACTGAGCTGAAAGCCAAGAAACATTGGAAAAGTAGGTTACGTGTAAATGGTAAGACGGTAAAATCAACTAAAAAAATCTAAAATGTATCTTCTCCCCGAAAAATGCAAAGTCTCATGTTATTAGGCCTACTTATGCGTCTTCAAGAAATTTGAATTTAATTGACGTGAAGAAACGAAAACGGTAAAGGCCATTGATGCTATGTATTTATACATAAATCAGTGTTTCCAGATTAACTTCAGTCGCCTGGTGCCAAATGAATTTCACAATAGTTGAGTGACCAGTCTGCAACATTTGGTGCACATTTCTCAACTGGACAGCAAACTTCGAAGAAAACAACATTTAACAGTTACAACTATTTTGTTTTGTTAAGTGCATTAAAGATATTAAGCAGTTAAGGAAAAAATGAGGTTTTGTTCTTCTGGTAATTTTTCGCATTTATAGATTTTAACTGCAAAGATTTCACACCCATCCTATAAGGTAGGGAATTACTTTTGGGCTCCCCGATTAACCAGCAAGGAGTTGCAGTTTCCTGATGAACCAGGAAGTTGCAACTCCCTGATAAACCAGGAAGCGTCCGCTTTCCAATGAACCAGAGAGTTGCAGCTTCCTGATGAACCAGAATGCTGCAGTTTCCTGATGAACCAGGGTGCTGCAGCTTCCTAATGAACTAGTGAGCTTCCTAATGAACCTGTGAGTTGCAGCTTCCTGGTGAACAAGGGTGCTGCAGGTTTTTGATCAACCAGTAAGTTGCAGTTTCCTGATGAACTAGTGAGTTGCAATTTCCTAATTAGTCATGCAGCCAGGGTGCTGCATGTTTCTGATGAACGAGTTAGTTGCAGATTCCTAATGAACCAGGGAGTTGCAGCTTCCTGATGAACCAGTAAGTTGCAGCTCCTTGATAAACCTTCAGCTTCCTGATGAACCAGAGAGTTAGTTGCAGCTCCAGAATGAACAAGAGAGATGCATCTTTCAGATGAAGCAGGGAGTTGCAGCTTCCTGGTGGACCAGGGTGCTGCAGATTCCTGATGAACCAGTAAGTTGCAGCTCCTTGATAAACCTTCAGCTTCCTGATGAACCAGAGAGTTAGTTGCAGCTCCAGAATGAACAAGAGAGATGCATCTTTCAGATGAAGCAGGGAGTTGCAGCTTCCTGGTGGACCAGGGTGCTGCAGATTCCTGATGAACCAGGGTGCTGCAGCTTCCTGGTGAACCAGTGAGTTGCAGCTTCCTGATGAATCAGGGTGCTGCAGATTCCTGATGAACCAGTTAGTTGCAGCTTCCTGGTGAAGCAGAGTGCTGCAGTTTCCTGGTGAATCAGTGAACTATAGCTTCCTGATAAACCAGTGAGTTGCAGTTTCCTGGTAATCCAGGGTGCTGCATGTTTCTGATGAACGAGTTAGTTGCAGATTCCTAATGAACCAGGGAGTTGCAGCTTTCTGATGAACCAGTAAGTTGTAGCTTCCTGATGAACCAGGGTGCTGCAGATTCCTGATGAACCATAGAGTTGCAGTTTTTTGTGAACCACGAAGATGCAGTTTTCTGATGAACCAGTGAGTTGCAGATTCCTGATGAACAAGGGAGTTGCAGTTTCCTGATAAACCAGGATGCTGCAGCTTCATGATGAACCAGGGAGTTACAGCTTTCTGATGAACCAGAAACATGCAGCTTCCTGGAGAACCAGGGTGCTGCAGAATCCGGATAAACCAGTTAGTTGCAGTTTTCTGATAAACCAGTGAGTTCCAACTTCCTGACGAACCAGTGTGCTGCAGCTTCCTGATGAACCAGTGGCTTGCATATTCACGATGAACCACGGTGAGTTGCAGTTTCCTGATGAACAAGTGAGTTTTATCTTGTCCTGATGAACCAGGGAGTTTCAGCTTCCGGATGAACCAGGGAGCTGAATCTTCCTGATGAACCACTTAGTTACAGCTTTCCGATGAACCAGAGAGTTGGAGCTTTCTGATGAACTAGGGTGCTGCAGTTTCCTGATGAACCAGGGAGTTACAACCTCCTACTGAACCAGTTAGTTACAGCTTCCCGATGAACCAGAGAGTTGAAGCTTTCTGGTGAGCTAGGGTGCTGCAGATTCCTGATGAACCAGAGTGTTGCAGATTCCTGATCAACCACTTAGTTGCAGATATCTGATGAATCAGTGATTTGCAGATTTCTGATAAACCAGGGAGCTGCATATTCCTGATGAACCAGAGAGTTACAGCTTCCTGATGAACCAGAGAATTGGATTTTCCTGATAAACCAGGGTGCTGCAGCTTCTGGATGAACAAGGGAGTTGCAGTTTCCTGATAACCAGAGTATTGCAGCTTCATGATGAACCAGGGAGTTGCAGATTCCTGATGAACCAGAAACCTGCAACTTTTAATTGAACGAGGGAGATACAGCTTTCTGGTGAACCAAGGTGCTGCAGTTTTCTGCTGAACCAGGGAGGTGTAGTTTCCTGATGAATCAGAGAGTTGCAGTGTCCTGATGAACATGTGCTGCATTTTCCAGATAAAGCAGGGAAGAGTTTCCTGTAATCCTGTGACTTACAGTTTCCTGATGAACCTGGGTGCTGCATCTTCCTGATGAACCAGGGTGCTGAAACTTTCAGATGAATCAGTGAGTTGCAGCTTACAAATTCCGTTTCTCTGTAGTCTGAGTCAGATGAATGGCATTTATACTCCAGGCATGCTTAAAGTTTGCATTAATCAACTTTCAGAAAATGATACCTCAATGAAATGGTTACAAAACTAGCATTTCATTATTATTAATTTTATGATATTGGGTCCCAAAATTACCTATGCAAATGCCAAAAGTTTGGTTTGGTACCAAATACTATATTTAGGCAGGGAGGTACCATTTTAATGCCACCTCCTTGAAGTAAACAATGTCATGTGGAACAAATACAAAAGATCATTTGAAGGGCACTAACCCATGGTCTGGGCGTGCCGGGATTGATAGTAAACAAGCAGCCTGAATTTGTGTTATTTTTTTCTTTCTCTATCTTGATTCTCAAATACAATTAAGAAACTCGGGCACATGATTACCAAATTTCATGCACGAACACTCTTCATGTATTTAACAGCATGTTCTTTTATCCTACCAGTTGTGGTATGTTTGTTTTGTAAGTTGGTGTCATAATCATGAATTCTGTTGCCCCATTTACACAGTTGAAATGCCATGGTGACTGGATTCATGGTTATATTGAAAGACCTGGTGAAAATTCTCCAATATGTACACAACCGATTAAGCACACAATTAACCAGAATTAGATTCAAGTTGGTCACACACTACACATTGTGACATAGATCAAACAAAACAGTTAACTGATCGGTGAGTATAAATATACCATAGGCAAACATATATAGCACTTCACATGAATTAACAAATTAATTTTTAATTTTCAATATTTTTATATTTACCAACTTGTGCTATTCCATAAAGAAAATTATACAGGGGGTCAGTGACATACCCTTGGAACGCCCATTGATATCCCAATACGTAGGTTCAGACCTCTCCACCCCCAAAAATCCGATACCGAATCCAGACGTTCAGAACCCTGCCCCCTAAAATTCGGCTGTCAATCATTTTTATGATAATATTACAGGCACGGCTGCCTTGTCAATATTTTTCACGAAATTATGACAGGCACGACTGTTATGTCAATAATTGTCGCAAAATAATCACTGGCTCGGCCTCCGTTATTATAAGCCCCACCAAAAAATAAATGTAACTCCTTGGCGTTGGGCTTGTTCTAATGAAAGAATGAAGGATAATCCTTTTACTGACATTATGCTTGACATAACGCATGAATTTATCTGCCAATGGTTTACTTTATGATAATGAATAAAAACTGCAATTAAAAAGCGACGATTTTTCATGCCTTCTTTCTTTCTGACGATTTTGGTCCAGGGCTCTTTATTAGGTTGTCATCTCGGCTATCTTACCCATTCCTCGGGATTTACTGACACTATAATCAACATTAAATTCATACATGGATTTACTGACTGTAAAGCCTACTGATGTAAATGTTAAGTCAAACTAAAGAGACTGCTTTTGAGCATTACATATAAAACATAATCAGCTCACTTCGTCAAAAAGTTAATCCAATGACCAGTTGCGGTTTAGTGATAATATATACCCCTAAGGTAAATGAACCAGAGTTATGTCTTTGAACTTTTCTTTGCAAGTGAGAATTGGTGAATGAGTTTTTATTCATGACAATGCGAAGCTTAACAGTTTAATTAAGGGATATAAACAGCAGAAACTTCAGATGTTAGGTGACCAGGTGACCTGAACTAGAAACGATAATTAAAGGATTAGTCAGTTAGTTCAGTGGTCAAGCAAGTCCATCTTATATGAAAGAGGACTTAAAAAAAAAAAAAATAGTGTAGAAAGCATTCAAAAATCTTATTTTGTTAAAGAGATATTTAAGTTTAAAGTTTGGTATAATTTGTATAGAAACGACTGAAATCAGACTAGTTATGATGTCATAGCCTCAGATTACTCAAAGCAGTGGCGTAGCGAGAGAAGGAGGGCGAGGGCGATCGCCCCCTCCCCATATTTTAATCCGTCGGTTCAGATTGGTGCCGTCGGTTCAACAAACTTTGACATTCCAGGTGCTTATTATGTTTGCATATTTCAAAAGGGCACTTTCTCAGAAAATGGTGTATTGTAGCTCTCTTTGACGTGAATTTTGACTTGTATAATACACTTTCATACTACCGATGTTTTTGCCCTTGAATGTCAATTTTGTAAGAGCTTACGGGGCTTCACACCCTGGATCCCTACCGGGGCTTCGCTCCTGACCTCACCAGAGGCCCTTAAGCGGACCCCTGGACCCCACGGCGACAAGTCAAGCGCTTTGCGCTTTGATTTTGTGTTTTGTATATGGTGTATTATAGCTCTCTTTGACATGAATTTTGGCTTGTATAATATACCTTCTTTTTATGCGTTGTGACATACTTTTTTTTCCCCTTGAAATGTCAATTTTACGAGAGCTTCCGGGGTCCCCTGCCGAGGCTTCGCCTCTGGATCCCACCAGGGGCCTCTAAGCGGGCCCCAGAATCCCACGCCGACAAGTCGAGCGCTTCGCGCTCGAAGTGACATTCGGTGTCACCTAAACTACACCACTAAATGCCGTATCGGTTCAATTCAACCACCCCCTCCCACCCTCCCCAATATGAAATCCTGGTTACGTCACTGACTCAAAGTGTTTGCATTCTATCATATTTTGTCCTGCGATTTTGTGGCTTAGAAACCATGGAATATGTCAAAAAAGTGGTCAAACTGAATCTAGGAAGGGTAATTATTATATACCACCTGGAGAAAGTTTGAGGACAAATATTTTAAATAGAGAAAAATATTAAATAAACTTTCTTTAAAATACATATTAACAATTGTTAAAAAATGTGAAGATGAAGATCCAACAAGTAGATTTACTACACCAGTCATTTCTACGTAGACAGATAGATAAGACAGAGCTTGAATATATCCTAAACGGAATAAGATTTTTGAATGCTTTTTCATCATTGTGTTCCCATTGAAGTTCTCTTTCATATAAGATGGACTTACTTGACAGCTTGACCACAGAACTAATCCTTTGAAGGCCAGTTTTCGTGTTATTGTGGAGAAAAGTATGCAATACAATTCTACGTTTCTGATTGGCAGATCATATTTGCGTAAATAAACTACCCTTCCGTTTGACTGACAAGCCAATCAAAACTTAACAATTACAAAACTTAAACAATTCACGGTATGGACAAGGTGTATATTTTTGACTTGGTGAAAGGCCAGAATCGTGTTAGCGTGGAGATAACAATACACTACAACCCAACGAATGTATCATATTTATTGGCGACCGTGTTCAAGCAATTTTCTTGAAACGACGGTCCTTGAAATGAAGTATCAAAATCAGATCAGATTATTTTTTTAGATGGCGCTTCTATAATTCTTGAGTTATAAACAATTAAAAAACAATAGATTTACAAAAAAGAAAATACAAAATCTGCATCAAAATGTAAATATTGATGCCTGAGAATTCAAAACCGTTTACAATCTCACAATGGTAATTGATTGTAAGTGATTGCGATGATTGATTTTTGCTATTTTCATGGTTTTTGATATACTTTTCAGCAATTTACTAAGTTGCCTCTGTCACACACACACACCCATATATATATATATATATATATATATATATATATATATATATATATATATATATATATATATATATATATATATATATATATATATATATATATATATATATATATATATATATATATATATATATATATATATATATATATATATATATATATATATATATATATATATATATATATATATATATATATATATATATATATATATATATATATATATATATATATATATATATATATATATATAGATAGATAGAGATGGTGTGAAATGTGTGGAATGCAGTTCTCCACTGGAACATTTGAATAATGAATGTGAGATGGTGAGAGAAAAATCATATTTTGCCCTCATCATATGCCCTCCTCCCTTCCCAAACCTCCCCGCCTCCCCTCCCACAAAAAGGAGATCAAATAAGGTAATGGTAAAAGGTCCAGAAAAGGCTAAAGGCTTCAAATATTTTCCTCGACGACCCCCTAATCTAAAAAAGGGTGAATCCAGAAAAAGGCTGCCCACCCCCCTCCCCCTCCTTCCTCTCTCTGCACAAGGGGAAAGGTATCATATCCATATCCTCATTAGTGAGACTTTGCAATTTGGATGAAGCAAATACTACAACATTGAACATACCTCTTTAAAAGTTACAAGGTAAACAACCATGAAGTTAATAGCTCCATGGGTAAACAAACCAAAGAACCATGACACAGACGCAAACAACTCATGAAAGAGCGACCTCTTTCGCGACTGAATTAATCTGATATTTAATAGCAAACAAGCAGTCCAACCCACACTTTGAACTGACTTACCAAAAGTACAGTCGGGGAACGATTAGAAGATGGGCTGTTCATTGAACACAAAATATTAGAAGGAATATCGTAAGCTGAGAGCGTTTAGTGTTCGGAAGGATTCGGTTTAGCAATCATTCATCCATGTTCTCAAGGAGAATGTCACATCAGCAAGCGGTGACCGCAAGTGAAGATTAATTTGATGCTCGCATATACACACGCACACCGAGGGAAAATTGGCTCTGCTGGAAAGAGAATCTAATGCTTTGGTGCAATCGGGTTTTCGTTTTCGTTTTTGTTTTCAAATTGGTATATCACCGGAAAGGATTGTCGATCTTATATTTTGTTCAAATTATCTATTGTTTCTGTGAAATTAATTGAATCTTTAAGATTTTCAGCTGTGAAATTCTTCCATATCTGCGACTGTACTCAGTTTGAGTTATAAACCTAACCCTACGGTTTGAAATTGCTATAGGATATGACACCAGTATACCAAACTACCAATCGAACTCGGAATAAATAGAATAAAGATAAAGTACTGGAACTTTTTGGTTTGAGCCAAACGGATGGTGTAAATACACGACTACATCTCAATAACAGGTCTTCAATTAAGGCGCCCGTAATCTGTTTTTCACCGTAATGAAGATGGACCACTTACTAATTTCAGGATATTTATCTGTCTCTTGAGGACCTCAGCAAATTGATATTTCCTTGAGGACAAGGTTTTCCATGACTTTCAGCCGAATTTTAAGTGGCAGGATTCTGTTTGTTTTTTTGTATTATCAGAGATTTCCGAATTATAAGGGATTAGTGGCACTCAAACAGAAGTCTTTTATGGGATAATAGTTTGTACTTAACAGTTAATTTGGGAAGCTGTCAGGTCGTTTAAGTGGTCAGTTTATAGACAGATAGAATCTGTGAGATCATTTCGCACTCATGTTCTTAAATTCTAGCTCTCTTCGATTTCCAAATTGTGTGATCTCTTTTTTTGCCTTTCGATATTGGCGACAATAATTTACCAAGGAAAATACGCACAATGTTTTTCAAAATGTTACTCGCGTTACTTTTATCTTTCACATTAAATGTTCGTGCACAAACTATTTGCAAGATTCGGACCCCAGATTGGACTACCCCAACATTAGAACTAAGGACAGACGCATCAGCTATTGTTGTATCTGGTGTGGTCCTACAAGTACTACCCGACCAAAGACAATCAGACGGGTCTTACCCAGCTGACGTAGTTATTTCCAATGTATACAAAGGTTATGATAGTTTAAACAATGTATCTGCAGTAAGTCTATCTTCACCGCATGACAATTTAAGAAACGTTTATAGAATCACTGGGTTTGGCAGCCCTAGAAATTGCTTATCCCCTGTAGCACCGCATTCAAAATATATCTTGTTTCTGAATATTGCCAGCTCCCTGCTAGATGAAGAAGAGGCGAGTAATACTATTATACAGAGGGAGTACGTTGAAGCTGATGTGCGGCACAGAAAACAGTTGAAGCTTGAATACGGAAGTGGTGTCGAAGAACCCGTCGAGGAATTGAATAATATGAATGAAAAACGAGTGCTTACTCGCTTAGGTAAGTCATTTCTTAATCAGTTTGGATTTGTATTGGGGAGGGAAGGGAGGGGGCTCAAATATGAGCAAAGTCGTTTATCTTTTTAATCATTTCTGTAAGCGTGAAAGAAGCATTTGGACATGTTGGACTGTTAAATGTTTGCAGCATATACTCTTCTTATCGCAGGGGCGACCAAGCCGGTGGGTTGGGGCTTCAGCTCCCAATATTTTAGATGAAAGTGTGAATTTTTCAACAATATATTGTTTTAACTTTGTTATGTATAAGTTGCAAATACATCCATTTTGGATCTTTGGCTAAATATTTTCCTGGATATTTGTCATATCAATGGTGATTTCCTTTTTTCAAACATACTCCAGAGTCCTACCAGAAGCGCAACAGCTCCCTGCTCCCTACTTTGAATTCACGGTGCGACTGCATTACAAATTGCTTTTCACCGCCAAATGTTTGTTTTCTTCAGAATCCTTCACTAGTTACCCGACCTCATTATTGGCGGCGCCAGGATTTTTATGTGAGGGGAGAGAGAGACAGCCTTGTCTTATGGGGGGACAAAGGCCTATCGGACAAAATATATTGACCGTACCAAACGTTTCTAGGAAGAAAGTGGGGAAAGCAATTCCATGGGGGCGTGGAGCGGGAGGCATTTGCACCAAGCGCCGCCACTGGACCTCATGCCCCTTTAACGCAAATAGCTTCATATATGTTAAGTTTCCTATTTGTCAATTTCAGGACTAAGTACACTTATAAGTCACTGAGCAACCTTTTGTTGACTCCAGTCAGTATGTTGTCATCGCTAAAACACAGTTACATTAGTATACCGTGTAGTCAGGTAGTTACAGTTACTCAGTCGCTGCTTACTCGTTTCAATCTGAAATTGTCATGAATGTAATAAGTCAAACAGGATGGTTGTGAGGATCCCCTCTGGGATGAACAGATGAAGGCATTTCTTGCTCTCCCTCTCAGAGATTCTGTTAGTCTGTCAGCATTAGTTTCCAAGTAATTATTATTATTTATTTTAACATATTTACCCTCTCAGATTAGGATCCGATTTGTTATTTCAGAAAAAGATTTTTCTATCATTAGAAGAAAAAATTAGATGTCGGTTTTCGCGCATAAATTGGTAGCTTCCTCTGATTATATAAACAGATGAAGTGAGCATGCAGGCTGTATATTTTATATTGTACTTTATGATCACATTCATGGTCTGTAAAATGTCAACTAGAGGCGTAGAAAGTGGGGATAGGGGAAAAGGGCCCCTAACATGCCTGAGAGGTTTTTACTTTTATGGTTGCGAGCCGGAGGTAAAATTTGAGAAAGATAATCTAATAATATACGAGGGAAAATTACTCAGCAAACACAGTATATTGCAGAAGACTACTCTGTTATTGACCACAATTAGGTTAAAACATGACTTAAAGAGAAGTCAGACATTGATCCAGTAGGTATACATTCCATGGGTTGAAACAATTAAGTGCGACGTGAACCCGGGCGAGGCAGTTGAAAGAGCTATACCGTCACGGACCCCAGATATAAAATGTTTTTCTTTTCTTCATATAGCATTATTAGCGATGTTATATCCTACCGAATCTCACAGAGCCCCGGCGAGTCCCGGGTGCTACAGTGCAGATGTACCCTCGTGCAGACGTTCCCTAGGGTCAAAGTAAACTAGTGTAAAAGGATCCCAGGGTAATTATACACTAGTGTAAAAGTACCCTTGGGTAATACACTTGTGTAAAAGTACCTTAGGGTAATTATACACTAGTGTAAAAGTACCCTAGGGTACTTCTACACGGGAGAGTAGGAGTCTGTAACACCGGGGCAGCAACTCCTCTGGCAGTCTGACCCCCTTCCCGTCTAGATGTTCTTGCCAAATTCAATACATCCCACCTTTTTTAATTACCGAGCTACCAAAGCTTAAATGCGATCACCCAGATTTCTTAATAAGCCCTGTTGAACAGTATCAGATTACAACAATTAGGTTGATTGAGCCGCTGTCCCATTTAAGTAATTTTTCTATATATTGCAAAACCTGGGGATTTTATTCGAAAAACAACTCCTATTCCATCCATTTGCAAGTTAAACAAATAACCATATCTCTGTTTTTGTAACGGTGACAAAACTAAAACAAAAATATCTTTCAAAAAAAATTGCTCCGCTGGATGTCTTGATCCACAATTAATCTTTATAAGCATTGTGACCCTGATTCACTATTCAATACCAGTTTTAACCCCCTTTCGGGACATTCCCAGGAGGCTGTAAGATATGGAGCTTCCGTACTAAGACATGTAATAATACCAGTTCAACCTGATAAAGGAATAATGCAAAGGATCAATTTTGTTATGAAAAGTTTTACAAAAAATGTTTAGAAATTACAGGATTTTAAAAATTCAACAGAAAGTCAATATTTATTTTGACAGTTGAGTGTCCTGGAATTTGAGGTCATTGTGTGTACCACACTATTGTAGTAAACAGGTATAGGCCTATAAATCAATTATACCTTTTATCATGGAATGAAATTTGCTCAAATATACACCATCAAAGCAAGACTGCAAGAGTTGTAGCCTTTGTGATGGTACGTAATGATACCCAGACTGGCTATTTCCCCAGCCTGTGCACATGTAGTAAAGCATATTTTATGCCCTATAACTGCTTATAAGTGTCAGATTGTTCATGTGGTGAGTTGGCAAGAATAATAGTTCTCCTTCACATTTGTTTTCTTCTTTAAAAACTATTCTTAGTGGCATGTCTCAGAAGGTCAAAAGAAACAGGTCAGTTTATATGCCTATTCAGCTATTAGTCTTATTGTACCGTACGCATTGCACAAGAATATCGTTTAAATTGAACCATTCAAACGCCTTTGCCAATACTGCAATAGGGGCCTAATTAAAAACTTCCGCATTCAAGATATTCCGTAGCAGCCGGTGTAAAAGTAAATTTTGGCCCCCCGGCCCTCATTTCCTAGGAAATTTGAGCTCCCCAGACAATTAGGCCGTAGCCATCCAGTAAATTTGGTCCCCCCTCATAGTAAAAATGGTCCGCTATGAAATTTGGGTCCGGCCCTTCTTTCCTGCGAAATTTGGAGACAACAACTTGTCCCTCTTTTGCAAGAAAAACCCCTTCTTTTCCCTTCACACTAAATCTTACTGCCGTTTTGCGTAAAACACGCCTCTTTTTTTCTTTAGTGTCTTAGCTTATCACTTCTTATCACTTTTTAGCTTATTACTTCAGTACACAAAATTAATTGAAGGAACCGTACAGACACACCAGTAAATTACCTAGTAAAATCAGTCTGGAGGGGACCAAATTCACTAGACATTCCTTAGGAAAGAAGGTCCGGGGGCAAATTTACGAGGGGCAAAATTTACTATCACACCGGAAGCTTACGGTGGAATTTGTGTGAGACTCACATAATAATGCACAATTCAACTGTTTAATGTATAGTTTAGCCATAGTTCTTTATGTTTTCTTCCATGGGGTGTTTCTGAAAATACACGACTATATCCTACAGGCATATTTTTTGGTTACTTTATCTTTACCAAATGTTTTTAAGCTAATACACCGCCAATACTCATTCCTGTGAAAAAATAAATTTTGCTCAAATGCATGAATTCGTTTATGTTGGTTTTGTGATAAACATAACAAGATCAATCAAATGACGCTCGAAGAAATGTTGTGAGCTAATAAAGAGGTTTATGTGCCTTGGGGTGGATCGATCCACTTACATACATAATCTTACAATCATAAATGCAACCATCTTTGAACAAAGAGAGATTTTAAAACGAGACGAGAACATGAAAACAACATAGTTTTTTATGCTCTTGACATCTGACATGTTAACTAAATATTCTTAATATGAGCACGATGCATTGAAAAACATTTGGCAGCTGATGTTACGCGGTCCTGTAGCCAGCTTTACATTTTTTTTAATATTATTATTATTATTATTATTATTATTATAATTATTATTATTATCATTATTATTATTATTATTATTATTATTAATATCATATTGCCTGAAATTGAAAATAGCTTACCAAAAATCAAAAACAAATTGCCCCAATTTGAAGGAAATTTTCCCAAAATTTAAGAAAGTTTACACGAGAATGAATGAAATTTCTCAAACATTTAAATATTGAAAGTGATTTCCTAAACATTGAATGAAATTTCTCAAAAATACTGAAAATCGAAGAAAAGTTGCCTCAAAATAAAAGTAATTTTCCAAAAATTGCACAAGAATTCAGAAAAGAAATTCCTAAAGATTGAAAGAGATTTTCCAAACATTTAATGAAATTTCCCGAAAATTGAAGAAAATTTACATCAAGTGTGACTAAAAGCATTTTACGCGATGGACACAAGCATTTTACGCGATGGACACAAGCATTTTACGCGATGGACACTAGGCTTGGGCGATATTGATCATTATGCAATATCGATATATCGCCTGAAAAATATCGATAATATCGAAATATCGATATGCAAATTATAGGACGTCATAGGTAAGTCGGATGTACTGTTCTGGGCAAGGTAATCTTGTATCGGCTCAAAAAAAGTCAAGTAAAACTTTTTGTACAAATTAACAGAAATCACTGCAAATTATATACATATCATCTTCAAATAAACACCCATTATGTTTAAAAATGTTCTTTACATGGTTTCTATCTCAAAAGATCAATCACAGAAACATTGAAAAGTTTAGGCCTTAGCATATTCTTAAAAAAAAAAATGTTGTGGAACTGGTATTAGGCCTACACTGTATACCTTACGAAAATCGGCTCCAATTCTTCCTGAAATTTCATAACTCACTTACTTCTTATGAAAGTTGTACTGAAAAGGCATTATTTTGGTAGCATTATATGGACTTCTAGACATTGAGAAGTATATATATAATGCATATTCTCCAATTTCTAGTCTGCTTCAATCATCGCACGAGTGTTGTCACTCAGAAGAAACGGTGGTAGATGGTATGTGTGTACATAGTAAAGTACTGTACAGTAGTGATACTGTGTGTATGTAGTTACTGCACTGTACATTAAGTGATCGATCTGGCGAGACCAGTCTGTCACTTTTACTTTAGACTTTCTGAACGAACAAAATAGTGAGAAAAACCTCATAGTTTTGTCAGTAATTTGTCAATTAATGACTGTTTGATATAAAAATTCAGATTCAGTATTCCTTTTGAGGAAACTTAACACGATGTTTGAGGATTCTACATCTTATGATTTTTGTTGTCTGAACATCGTAAGCCATCAAGTATAAAGTTGAAGTATTGCGCAATGCCCCTGTACTCCGCGAGTCAAGTGGTTTTTTGTTCATGGAAGGATTTTTGGGTAATTGTTATCATAATATCAATGTTTTAATAAGTTTTATCATAACTGACTCCTTCAAACTTTGATATAAATGAAATTTATTAACTTTTTGTGGCTGTTTAATAAAAAATACTTGGATGTTTGATAGTCATGTTTAGTTTTTTGATACTTCATGTATTGTGTATTATTGAAAAAACATATTATCGATATATCGATACGAGCCTTGAAAACAATATCGGCCATATCGAAATAAGTCAATATCGAAATATATCGAAATATCGATATATCGCCCAAGCCTGATGGACACAAGCATTTTACGTGATGGACACATGCATTTTACGTGATGGACACATGCATTTTACGCGATGGACACAAGCATTTTACGCGATGGACACAAGCATTTTGTGTGATAAGACACAAGCATTTTACGTGATAAGACACAAGCATTTTACGTGATAAGACACAAGCATTTTACGTGATAAGACACAAGCATTTTACGTGATAACACACAAGCATTTTACGTGATAACACACAAGCATTTTACGTGATAAGACACAAGCATTTTACGTGATAAGACACAAGCATTTTATGTGATAAGACACAAGCATCTTACGTGATAAGACAAGCATTTTACGTGATAAGACACAAGCATTTTACGTGATAAGACACAAGCATTTTACGTGATAAGACACAAGCATTTTACGTGATAAGACACAAGCATTTTACGCGATGGACACAAGCATTTTACGCGATGGACACAAACATTTTACACAATGGACACAAACATTTTACACAATGGACACAAACATTTTACACAATGGACACAAACATTTTACGCAATGGACACAAGCATTTTACACAATGGACACAAACATTTTACACAATGGACACAAACATTTTACACAATGGACACAAACATTTTACACAATGGACACAAACATTTTACGCAATGGACACAAGCATTTTACACAACTGCACAATGAACACAAGCATTTTACACAATGTACACAAGCATTTTACGCGTCCTTTATGTATGAAAAAAGCATTTTTGATCGAAAGAACCCCCTCCGGACAAAGTGAAAATTGATAATAGAAAATGAAATTACACAAATAAAATATTTTGGTTATTCTTACCGTATAACTCGGAAATGAAACCAATATCTGTGGATTTATTATCTAGGGTTAGAGGGTAAATGGACAATTTAGTTTTGCCTCGGGAAAATGGTTTAAATGAGAAAAACGTGATTTAGTTCCAATATTTAGAACACTTTGCATTATTGTCAAAATGCCTTTTGTAAACATTACTAAATTCAATAAAAGGGAATGGGATTTGGCATTATCAGTTTGTTGCTTCAGGACCATCACGTTTCACAAACTGCCAAACGGACTCGAAGATCGTAAATCTGAACCACATGCTTGCCTTCGATCACGAGTTATATACACAAGCACGCACGACTAAAAGCATTCCACGTGAAGCTATCATTTTTACCTTTGTTTTACATGAACAGACATTTAGATGATATTAAGATTAAATTCACGAGAAACTGTATGTCTAGAAGCGCTAAGCTCAGATCAGCATGCAGGCAGCATGGGCGAATAATTTTGTGATGACCTAAAATATTTTCTTTCAGAGCAAAAACGTTAATTACTGAAAAGTCTGGAACTCTTAGCGAAATTTTTCTAGACCTCTAACTGTTTAAGTGTTCATCTTATTTGACTATTTTTGCCCATGTACCTTTTCCTCAGTAATTCCCCACTGCTGAATGTGGTTTGCCCCTCCAAATATTCATTGCCCCACGAAGCAACTCAAGCTGTCATGGGAGTTTTGTCATCCACGCCGGTCCCATCTTACTATGTGTACAGATACTGAAAAATATACACCTTGTCCATTCCTTAAATTGTTTAAATTTTGTAATTGTTAAGTTTTGATTGGCTTGTCAGTCAAACAGAACGGTAGTCTATTTACGCAAATAGGATTGGCCAATCAGAAACGTAAAAATGCATTGCATACTTTTCTCCACAATAACACGAAAACTGGCCTTCAAAGGATCAGTTCTGTGGTCAAGCACGTCCATCTTATATTAAAGAGAACTTCAATAAAAACACAATGGTGAAGAAAGCGTTCAAAAATCTTATTCTGTTAAGGCATATTCAAATTCAAAGCTCTGTTTTATCTGTGTAGAAATGACAAGTCTACAATGTGTAGTCTACAATGTGTAGTCTACAATGTGTAGTCTACAATGTGTAGTCTACAATGTGTAGTCTACAATGGAAGGTTGGTGCTTTCATCCTCACATTCTTAACAATTGTTAATGTATTTCAAACAAAATTCATTTAACTTTTTTACTATTTGAATTATTTTCCCTCGAACTTTTTTGAGATGGTAAATTGTAAGCCACAAAATCGCAGGATAAATTATGATAGAATAAATAAAACTTTGAGGAATCTGAGGCTATGACGTCACAACTAGTCTGCTTTCAGTCGTTTCTACACAGATGATACCAAGCTTTAAACTTAAATATCTCCTTAACGAAGTCTGATATTTGAATGTTTTCTTCATCATTTTGTTTCTTTTGAAGCCCTTTTTCGTATGAGATGAACACTAAACTAATGCTTTAACATTACTATTACCAGTCCGGCAGCATGCCTATTAATGGGAACATAAATGTTCCTAAAAATGGGAACATTTTGTTACATGGAAGCCGTTATTTTGTGATATTTTCCATGATCCTTTGTTATGCTAACTTTAAAGCCTTATGCAATATTACATATTTCAAATTTGAAATTTGCTGGGAAAAATGTCTTTGCTAGGGGAAATTCAAAACTCGTGAAAATACCTTCATTACATTAATGGCTTCAACTCTTCCATTCCCATTTGATATGTTCAAAAATATTAAAATATTTTAGAAATATTAGATAAAATAGACAATAGAGCTAGGCTTTTAGGCGCGAAACGGCCATTTTAAAAATTCAAATGTTTTTTTCAAGTACATTAATTACAAACTATAACATTTTATCGCAACATCTGAACAATATGGCTGTCTGACTTCAATATTATCGTGTGTTATAAATGTTCCAATTAATAGGCATGCTTCCGGACTAATTACTGCAATTTGTTGAGTCAAATCTACTGTTGTTTACCTTTACTACCATAAATTCCGTAGTAGAAATTAATTTGTTCATCGGCAATCATTCAACTCCATAATACAGGAAAAGATCCCCGAAATACAGAAAAAGATCCCCGAAATACAGAAAAAGATTTCCGAAATGCAGAAAAAAATCCCCGAATACAGGAAAAGATCCCCAAAATACAAGAAAAGATCCCCGAAATAAAAAAAATCCCCAAAATACAGGAAAAGATTCCCGAAATACATTAAAAAATCCCCGAAATACAGGAAAAGATCCCCGAAATAAAATAAAATGATCCTCGAAATACAAAAAAAGATCCCCGAAATACAGGAAAAGATCCCAGAAATACAGGAAAAGATCCCAGAAATACAGGAAAAGATCTCAGAAATACAGAAAAGATCCACGAAATACAGAAAAAGATCCTCGAAATAAATGAAAAGATCCGCGAAATACTTGACAAGATCCCCAAAGTACAGAAAAAGATCCCCGAAATACAGAAAAAGATCCCCGAAATGCAGGAAAAGATCCCCGAATTACAGGAAAAGATTCCCGAAATACAGAAAAAAATCCCTGAAATACAGGGAAAGATTCCCGATATACAGGAAAAGATCTCCGAAATACAGAAAAAGATCCGAGAAATACAGAAAAAGATCTCCGAAATAAAATAAAAGATCCTCGAAATACAGAAAAAGATCCCCGAAATACAGGAAAAGATCCCCGAAATACAGGAAAAGATCCCCGAAATACTGGAAAGGTTCGAAAAAATATTTCATTTGGCTGTTTGAAAGGATAATTCTGACGCCTCCCAAAAACGTTCAATGCCAGATACTCGGGCGATTAATTCGTCGTTCTACAGTTCTTTAAGGCCATCATTTTAAATTAATTAGTCTTGAGTAGGGAGCTGCTGCTATACGCGCGGTCCTCGGGTCGACTGAGCATGCACGGGCATAGATCAGAGCACACTGATATATTTATATATATAAAAAATTGATGATAAGTTTATGCACAATTATTAAAGGCATATGCCATGGACAAGATATGCAAAGACATATCCCGGTTAATTACAGGAGCAGTATGTTTCACTTAAAACAGTCTAATAATGTATACTTAGTTTTCGATATATGCCTGATCAGTAATGTATACGTACGTGTTATCATTTAGATGAATAACATATCATTTAGATGAATAATATATCACTTTGATGAATAATATATCATTTACATAAATAACATATCATTTAGATAAATAACAATAAGATTTGACACATATTTCTGTCAAACATGAGTAACATTATTGATCAATTGACATAAGAAATTGAGTGTAAAATTGGCACTCATCTGATTTAGACACATTTCCTTAACTTCTCTTATTTCTTTCTTTACTTGGCAACTTTTCAAGATATACTTGCCTTTTTCAACCGTGGATTTATATGAGCGTCAATTCATTCATATTGACATTGGAAATTTGAAAAAGTAGCAATCTTGTATTTCATATTTCCCACTCAATTAGTAATAGTACATTGGTGGAGTTGGTGAGTTTCCTTTTCATTCAGTCATGTTTGGTTCTGATGCTAATAGCATAAAGAACCTATGCAGTCATGCTGACATGCATGTATGTATGTATGTATGTATGTATGTATGTATGTATGTATGTATGTATGTATGTATGTATGTATGTATGTATGTATGTATGTATGTATGTATGTATGTGTGTATGTGTGTATGTGTGTAAGTATGTATGTGTGTCTGTATCAACAAGCTTGTTAACACGATATCTCAAGAACAATACATTGGATTCATCTTATATGCAGTACACAGATAGCCCATGATCTCTAGATGTGCCCAATTGTTTATGGTGGCAATGTCATGCATATTAATGAGTAGGCGGGGCTTTAATGTAAAAATCTTGAAATGCTCATATTTTAACAATCATATATCTGTTATCTTTCTTATTTGGTGTTAATATGATGTTAGCTAGTGTGTACATGTTCATGGTATAAAACTGTTGAAATTAATAAATATGCTAGTAGGCGGGGCTTAATATGATTTTGCTGAAAAGAGCTTGTTAACACAGTATATCAAGAACAATAACTTGCATTCATGTAATACTAAGAACACAGATAGCCCATGGTCTGTAGATATACATTATTAATTTTGGTGTTGGTGTCATGCACATTAAAAAGTAGGCGGGGCTTAATATAAACATCTTGAAATGTTCATATTTTAACAACCACATGTCTTTTTTGTTTCATATTTGGCTTAGTTATTATATTAGCTGGTGTGTACATGCTCATGGTATAAAAACATTGAGTTTCATTAACATGCATAGTGGGTGGAGCCTAATATGATTTTGCTGAAAAGAGCTTGTAAACACAATATCTAAAGAATGATAAACTGGATGCATGTCATATGTGGCGCCCAGATAGCCCATGATCTGTATATGTGCCCTATTGCTTTTGGTGGTGATGTAATGCATATCAATGAGTAGGCGGGGCTTAATGTGCTCATATTTTAACAACTGCTTGTTTGTTATGATTCATACTTGGAATATTTAGGTTGTTAGCTAGTGTATACATATTCATGGTATACAATTGTTGAATATCATTAATGTACATTGTGGGCGGGGCTAATTATGGTTTTACTGAAAAATAGTAAACACAGTAACTCAAGGACAATACATTGGATACAGGTGGTATTTGGTACACAGAAACTTATTGTCTGTTTGTGTACCCTATTGTTTTTGGTGGTGATGTCATGCATATTTCTAAGTGGGGGGAGCCTAACATAAAATAAAAAGATCTTGAAAAGTGATCAATTTATAGCAACCATAATGTTTGTTTGCATCATACTTGCATGTTATTTGTCAGTAATTGTGTACATGATTATGCTGTCAACAGGTTATATCACTTATATGTGTGCCTTAATGTGAAAATGCTCCAAAAACTTGTAAACACATCGCACACGTGTTATATGTGGTACACAGATGAGTTATGTTCCATACATGTTACCTGTTGGTTTATGTCATGTAGGTGGGGCTTTATGTAAAATTCTTAAAACAGTGATAAATGTTTAATCGGATGCATGTTTTGCATCATACAAGTGTTGTCAACAAGTTCTATTTAATTAATATGCATGGTGGGCATGACTTAGCATATTTTATGGTATGAAAAGCCAGTTTGTATAAAACTTGAAAATCAAGAATACATCGGAACCACTAAACAGTTTGTTTATCTGGTTTAGCTGACGCGCAAAACTTGGCGCGAAGTGCCCATACGTTATAACATTGGCACATTAAAAAATAAAGGTTCATGAATGGATATTTTGCTCAGCCTCGTTCAGTTGTTGCAGAGTTAGCGACTGACATGACCGATGATTAACTCAGCAGCCGTAAACAATTACTCGGTAATCTCTTGACGTATATCACATTAGCCAATCTAGTGCATGGATTTAACTGTAGACAGGTATAGAGTTTAGAATGAAAGCTGCAAAAATAAATTCCATCCTATAAGTGTTTAAGATTGACGTCAGATTACCTGATTACTGCCCTAACTAACTCTGTATACCACCCTACTCCACCAGGGAGTATTTATACATGTTTCCATATACTCTACGACCTCACAGTGAGAGTTAACAATATAATCCTCCTAAGTTTAAAAGGCTAATAGAAAGTAGAATAGGAAAATATAATTATTTTCTGTTGGAGAAGAAAGCTATGGTCCTTAGCCAGGTATCACTGGTTTGATTTCTTATGTCAGTGTGATGAGATCTATTCAATTGTTGAATGATTTACGATTGTCAGATTGTTCATGGGTTGAAATAAGGTTACCTCATGCCACTCTAATTGTCTAATTTAAATGGATTTAACAGGAGATTCAATTTTAATATTTTTGATTTACCTATTTTTTGGAGATAACTAGTGGGAATATTATTATTATTATTTGTTTTAATCTTTTTATTTCATTCAATGTTCAGGCCTCTAGCCTATTACATAAAAATATAAGTACATTGATATAACAATTTTTGATCAAAGAAAAGAATTAATAATGTTTTAAACACAGACACAGAATACATGTCCATACCAAAATCAAGTAATCAAAAACAAATGAATATTCAAAAACAAATCGATAATATCGTTGAACAATAAAGTAATTATTTATTATTACAACAAAATAATTGTGCTAAAGATTTTTTGCGCTTTTGAAGAGCTTTGTATATGAACCTGGCTAAATTTAAATTTAAAGATTCGCTTGTAATTCTTAGAAGTGTTTCAAACGAAGTATATGAGTGGTGGTGATACAGGTGCTGAGGAATGAAAACTTTACGTATGTCCTTATAGAACTTGGACATTCTAGCACAAAATGATATTCATCCTCTAGACGATGTAGCTTATACATAGTGCATAATCTTAAATTTCTTGGAATATTTTGCCGTCTGCCAGTATAACAAATAACTGTATAAAGGGAGTACGCCACAGCGAAGGCGTGTGATATAAGAACATAAATGCGGATTATCAAAAAATGTTAAAGCAGCACCAGACCGAAAGTATTTTTCAGTTTTTAGGGGTCCCAAAAAATCAAATGCTCATCTAGCACGCAACGGTGTAGCAAATTTCTGGTAAATATGAATATTCAAGTAACCTTTGCCCTTACGTCGTCTGTGAGCCATGCGTGCATAAAGTTTATCGAATATTTTGTGGATGATATATCTGTAAAATTCGCAAAAACAAGCCCCTCACTTATCGGTCTAGTGCTCTTTTAAATACGTTTAATATGTGAGATAATGTTTGAAAACTCTATAATTATATAGACGGTCCATTGAATTTATTTGAGTAAGCCATGCTTGCTCATTGATGTCAGACAATCTTAATGATAAACTTTGCAGAAACACAGATCATCTCCTACACCTTGCTGGAACCTTGCTGGAACCATACCTCTCCGAAGCCTAAACTCATTAAGCGATGTCTTATAATCGCAACCCAAGAAATTACGCAAATATCCACCAATCCACATGTGATAAAAAAAATAGTTGTATGAGATATAAGTGTAGCGACTCTTATCCTGTTTCAAAACTTGTAACCAATATTTAAGGGCATTTCTTACTGCGTGAGAGTAAAGACTTACTCTTCCTAATTTCCCTCTTGCTACAGCACATGTCATATATTAACGTTTCCAGGTATGATGGTTATCAGATAATGAGAGGCTCAAATTGGCTGATTGAAACACTAGAATTTGATATCGAGTAAATAAGTGATTTCTTCGAAAACAAGCTAAAAAAATGGCAAATATGACTATACAGAATGCAAACAGCACAAAAATATCTGCGAAATAAATATCGTCAAACATCACGAACGTGCAGAACTGCAGAAGGAGCTTCTTACAAGGGTTAAGCAATTAAGTATTGGTTGTAATAAAAATGCTTCTATTTCAAGAAAACGGACAATATCCTGATCAAAATTGGGTTGTTTTGCAAATTCAGTCCTTGCCATTGCAATAGATAAGCTGTTATTTTTGTGATGTTGAGAGATAAAAGTTTCATCTATCAATCATTTTGATGTACTTTTGAGTACATAAGAGCTGACACCAGTTCTCCACTTGAAAGCCATTGGTGATAATCAAAAATGCTAATTAAACAATAATTAGAGGACAACATTTATTAAAACCCATTTAACAAACCAAGTGTTGATAATAGTTCAAGTGGATAAATCTCCACATGTACTGATGTAAAAAGAGATATAACGGTTGTCTAAAAGTGGAGAGATATGAATATGCAATACAATTCAAAGATTATGATTGGTCGAAATATTCATATTTGAATTGCAAAGTTTTAATTGAATGTTTGACTTGTATTACCAGATTACAGTATTATCTCCACGATCAGACGATATCTCTGACCTTACAGCCTTAGTTTCCAATGTACACATGAGGTTTACATGGTAAAATTTAAAACTTCGCAAGTGCCAATATGTAGATATGTGACTTCACATTATGTAATAGACTTCGAATACAAGTCGTTTTGAATTTGACGTATGCTGGGGCACCTATGCAATCGTGATGAGGTGTGTGTGGGTGTATACGCATGGGGGTCTCATAAACAATACATATGAATCTATTGTGACATATGTTATTGTTTGTAGTTGTGCCCTATTGTTCTCGGCTGGTATTTTGTTCTTACATTTTTGTAAGTAGGTCAGTTTGTAGGCCTATTCTATAGGATTAGCTCAGTGGTCTATCTAGTTTATGTAATATGAACAGACGAAAGAAGACTGTAATAGAAACACAATGGGGAAGAAACTACTTCATTGTCTTATTCTGTTGAGAAGATATTCAAGTCAAAGTTCTTCATCTGTTTAAAATGACTGGTGTAGTAAGTCTAATATGAAAAGTTTAGATTGCACCCGCATTCTCACATTCTTAACAATAATGTATTTTAAGCAAAACTGATTGTCATGAATTTTTACTAATTAAATGATTTTTCTCAATCTTTCTTCAGGCAGTATATTATAATTACCCTTACTATAGACTCTGTTTTGTTAATTTCCTGACATATCCAATGGTTTTAAAGCCACAAAATCACAGGAAAAATATATGACAAAATACATAGGCCTAAAGACTTTGAGGATGTGACATCACAACTAGTGTGATTTCAGTCGTTTCTACACAGTAAAATCTGAGAATAGTGATTCTGAACTTTAAACTTAAATTTCTCTGTAAGGAAATCAGATAATTTGTAATGCTTTCTTCACCGTTTTGTTTCTTTTAAAGTCCTCTTTCATTTAAGATGAACTTGCAAAACCACTGAACTTATCATTTAAATGTCATTTTCATGTTTTTGTGCATCGGAACCTGAAGGCATGTATACTTTCTGTAAATCTCTATGGGTAATTTACCTTCTTTTCCCAAGTCAACAGCGGACACATTCTGTCAGACTGTAAGATATAACCTGTCCAGTTATACGCAATTTAAATCGAATTTATCCAAAACGGGTCTGATTGGTCTATCACTGTAAGTGCACGTGTGTACCATTGTGCTTCGACCAATCAAAACACACGAATTGAAATATATCTACCTCCACGTTACAGACGATAACTGACCTTTAAATCATTAGCTTCTATAATAACCTAACAGGATTGTGCAGAGTTAAAGTAAGTTACACAATTAATACAAAGAAAGCATGTGAAGAAACACACATGGAAACCCACAGGGTGCCAGCAAGGTTGTGCATAAAAAATAAATATAAAAAACACAAAGTTGGTGTGAGAATGATCTGATTAATGAATGTCATCAAGTTAACTCGTATTTTCAATTATCGTTATGTTACAATTGTTTCAATATTCAGGGCTGTGAAGATGACATTCAATGTTGGTCTTCAAAATATATCATAATAGGAAAGTTGCTCTAGCACACATGCACTTTTCAGAAAAACGAAAACTATGTAAAATGTTTTGTGCTGCTTCTTCCGCTCCAACAAGTATGTTTCATGCGGAGTTTCATGGTAGCTGCCTATGGTGTCATTTTGATCATGAACAGAGGACACAAAACCACTCAAGTCTTCACCATGCATATCAGCTGACATAATGATACAAGACTCATCTCTGCATTGCATCTTGCTATACAAGAACCAATTTCCTATAACCTCGACTGCACCGAAGTCCAACCAGGGATATGCTATATATACACATCCCTGTTCCAATAGTCGTAAGTCCGTGTTTATCTGTTTACATGGTTTATGTGAATCATGAAACACAATTATTCAATTTTGAGAGCAAATAGGCCTACATGTATTGTTTATACCATTAACATGCATTGATATCCTATAGTCAAATTGATTTACGACCTCTCCGCATGAAACAATCAAAAAATGATGCATAGAATAAAAAATATCTTGTGGTCGGGGTATACGTCTTCAATGTGGTCTGAACATTTACCAGGTCACATTAATTATTTGCTTGTTACAATTCACGATGGGGTGTACCTTATGAAGTCGTGTACATGAACACAATTCGTGGACCGACTTAACAGGAGGAAAATCTCGGATTTCTTACAATGGTAATTTCCCGCTCCAATTCGCATCTACCTGTCTACCATATCGTCAGGTCATTATGTCAGTATGTTCAGACACTGCATGACTGCAGAATTGAAACATTCAGGTTGGTTCCTCAAAAGGTCTGGTCGTCAGGTCGTTCTGTAAGTAATAAGGCGTTTTGTAGTGAGCTTTAGACTAGAAACCCTGTCTTAATTTCAGTATTTTGGTGTAATATATTCCTCCTTGTGTTTGGTACGGTGTTTGTATCAGGGTCAAAGAACCTTGACTTTCTATTTTAAAAGGTTATGCATCCTCTGGGAACTTGCAGTTGCTTACAGTGAGATTCAATGTCGCGTCTCATTCTCCCGCTGGTAACGGACAGGATTAGTTGAGCATTATGTATAATGCAAATATCTTAAAGGAATAAAGACGGTCGGACAATATCGTAGTTTAAATCCAACTTGCAGTAAAAATCTAAAGTTACCAATTGAGAAAAAGATTTGTAGGAATGATTTCTCCATACACAAAGATTATAATCCATGATCACACTTTAGCCGACCTTCAGTGGGAAGCAATGGCATAACTAGATTTGATTTATAATCTAATATATTCCATTTCTCACGAATTTGCATCTTTTAACGAGCCACAAAAGATCATCAACATTTTTTCGACCCATTTTAATAGTTCAAATTTAAAAAAAAAAAAAATCGAAATGGGCCGACCATGGAGCAATTTCCTGGTATAGCTAAAGGTGACCTCCGTGACAATGCGGTATGCAAAGCTCCAACTTTCCAATCTGATCTAGCGTTCCGGGTTCGATTCCCGGTGGGTCTCTAACCAGCGCTCCACGACTGGTTGATAAAACGACCATGGGCGTCTTGACGTAAATACACCAATGGAGGTCTGTTGGAACATTACAAACCTTAGTAAACCAAACCAAGGTGTTTGCAGTTCAGCATGCAGTTAACACTGACCAGCTGATTGAGTTTAAAATGGCACATTAATCAAAATGCATTACTGGCAGTCTACAGAGCTCACTGTAGAGTTCGAGGAGCCTGAGAGGATCAGCTCCCAGGCTGACGGGGGTGTCGTCGGGGCTCTCTAATCACACTAATGCGATGCTATACGGGTAAGGAGGTAAAATGCTGTAAACTGGTGAATGGCAATGTTAACTCATGACATGTTGTTATCATTTCGATGCTTACTAGTGAAACTTTGATTGATCTATAAGTGCATATCGTATGTTTGATGAATTTCCCATCACTTTGCCAGTTTGTTCTGTGGCCAGGTGATTGAGAATGAACTTCATCTGTTCATACTGCTATAAGTATGCTAGTCGTCCGTGTATTTTTCATCAGTGCTACGGGTTTCTTTCTGAAGGTACATCCCGACGGACATACTGACATATCTACCCCTTACACTGTTAGTTCGCTTGTGTTCGAGTTTGGTTTACTTTAGATGCTTAGGATCAATTCAATGAATACACAAAACTGTATGGAAAAGTATGCCCTCATAAAAGACTATACTCTACCCACATACCTTTAACCTGCATTTCAGTGGAGGGATCATGTGTTTGAAAGCTAAACCAACAATCATTTTTCTCTTAAACGTGAGTGTATTTCAAGTTTGTTTTTCAATGGGACTTAGCGACATGATATCCAAGTTATCAAATGCCAATGTATCCTCCCTGGGAACATTTTTGTACGTCAGCATATTGATATTGATAGAGCTGCCGAGAATCTGAACTTGGTCGAGTAGTGGTATGCCCCCACAAAGCTATATCAGTACAGTTGACGTCTGTGACATTTTTCTCTACTTGAACAATTTGTAGACTATATATCTTATAACTTTATGAAGATGGTGTTCAAAACTCTTTGAACCCTATTTTGTGCACTTATATTTGTGGGTATTGCAAATTGATAAGGCCCAAATAAGAAGGAAAAATATCCAATACAACTTTTTTTTTTTTTTTTTTTAATTTGTCTTTACGTGGGCTACAGGTACCTATAACCCACCAACAACGGCTCTCGACCGTTCTTCCTTTCTTAAGAAAAGTCTGGCTACACCAGGGAGCTGCCATTTACAGAGAGTTGGGTTGGACATGGCTGTTGTGGAGGGAGGGAGAGGGTTCTAATCATTTTATTGCTAATCAGCTAAAATAACAAGGTTTGAAACTTTGATGGCTGTGTGAAACTCCGTGAACGAGGAAAATCATACGCGATAATTAAATCGAGCTATCTCAACATGTTTGCATGTACAATGGATATGCAAGTTTCTTACTTATACAATATATATGGCAATAAATGTAAACTGGTAGATATTGAAAAAAGTGACTACTCACATAAAGGTTTCCGAAAATTTTCATTATGACAGAATGGTGAGAAAAGCTTGAGAATCAGTTAATTGAGGATTAGCTGCTTAGAAGGACGTTAAAACTCAGGCAGTGCGAACTTGAAAAGGCTTTTTGTAAAGGAACAAAAAAATGGTGAACAATGACAATTTATACCCATTAAACCACTGAGAATTGGAAAGAATAGTGTTCAGTGATGTGGGAATGTCTTTCCTATTTAAACCCATTATACTTTATACAGCTTGTGGACATCGATGGGGTTGGCTTTTCTCCTCTTTGTGTTTTCTATAACAGAAGCAAAGAATTCACCTGTCAGGACGTCAGGCATATAGCTTGTATCACCTGACGTGTGTCCTCGAATATAGCCTTTGTGAAGCGAAATTTGAATGTTCACAGATCAGCAGATCCAAAACATGTGCGTCGTAAGCAAATAGTAATATGCAACATAAGCTGAATTGCTTTAGAATCCATTACAGTTCCTAATATGAGCAAAAATAATTAATTAATAATTCATGAAATATCAGGCATCAATATGTAAATTTGTGATGTAATGATTACATGGTCGACCTTGGTCAGTTGGTGGGCTTATTTCATGTTGTATATCTCTTGTTTTTAATTGCATGACTATCATGACAATATTCTTTTTTGCTTAGTTTATTTTCCACCTTCCAGTAACATGATGCACGGGGTAAAAGGGTACTCGGATTGGGTATTTTACAAACAAATATAATAAAAGCTTAGAAAAATGAATGGAAAAACATACAGAAACTCTTTGCCAAATACAATGAAATTAAGTTTATAAATGCAAATAAGAACAAGAATGTCAACTCATAATAGCAGGTAGCTAATTATTAAACGATTGAGGGAACAATTCTTAAAACAAAAAAGTCACCATAATTCTATGAAGTGGTGCAGCACGGAAATTCTGATCAAGTTTAAAAAAAACTTTTTTATAGTATTTACCTTGCCCCCAATAAAATTAACTAACAGGAATAGGTCATAACCTAATAACTGCTATTTTCCAAATAAAAAACCTGCCCTCGTAAGATTTAAATAATCTTTTTAACCAACATAGAAATTGTTACATGCTTGTCCATAGACCATAAAGGACTATTTTCGTGGTAAAAACTATGTTTATATCTATTTCTTCAAGCAGCCAAGGGGCTTTGAGGAAAAAGTATAGAAACGGCTGGTAACAGGCTAAGTGTGGCCAGGGATGTGGTATTTAGATACCATTCCTGCTGTGACATCACATAATCACATCCCCCAGTATCTTTGTATGACCTATATCCTATCAAAACATTTTTTATTTTTTTATAGGCCATCATCTCAAACGCGGAGTTCTATAGATTTCATTTCGTGTATTTTGATAGGTCGAAATACTATGGTCTAATATCTGAATATGCACTTATCCTGATAGGCCAATCAGCTGATCAGTAATCATTTTAATCACAATAGATGGCCTCTTTAGGCCAATCAGATGATCAGTTATCATTTTAATCACAATTGATGGCCTTTTTAGGCCAATCTGCTGATCAGTAATCATTTTGATTACGATAGATGGCCTTTTTAGGCCAATCAGCAATCACTTTAATCACGATAGATGGCATTTTAGGCCAATCAGCTAATAAATAATCATCTTAATCACGATAGATGGCCTTTTTAGGCCAATCAGTAATCGTTTTAATCACTATGGATGGCATTTTAGGCCAATCAGCTATCATTTTAATCACGATAGATGTCCTTTCTGCCTTTTTAGGCCAATCAGCTGATTAGTAATCATTTAAATCACGATAGATGGCCTTTTTAGGCCAATCAGTAATTATTTTAATCACGATAGATGCCTTTTTAGGCCAATCAGCTGATCAGTAATCATCTTAATCACGATAGATGGCCTTTGTCTGGTGTCAACAGATGAGCAACACATGCTGATTTGTTAAACTTCATCTGTTCATGTCGATAATTACTTAGCTCTCTGAAAATGTGTATTGTCATCTTTGTATTTTTTTTTTAATTAACCAGCTTTTACCATGCTTACTCTGTTACTAGAAATTTGTTAGCTTCAGAATTTGAGGACTATTTTCCCCCGCGTTTAATGAATTTATAAACTGAAAGTTGTATTCATATATCTTAGAGATCTTAATGGGATTTCTAACTGTTTTCATATTGTTCAACTGTTCACGATATTTCATCAATTCTGACGGTCTTCATAAACCAGACCATTAACACGATATTTAGCATAAAAATGCATCCGTCTGTCCGTAAGCTGGTGACCCCACTTCCAGTTTTCGTACCCATTTTATTTGTGTATAATCGTCGTCTGCAATCTGGGTGACTGTTTGCTTTGTGATTCCCGACACTGAATCAAGATGTCCTGGACTGACCCTTGGAAGTAGAAGAAATTGCATCAAATGGACCGCAGTGACAGATATAATCATGCGCTTAATATATGACCTAATTACACGCAAACCTGTTACGTTGTGCAAGGACAACGACATAGAAGACCACTGTTAATTTGTATTTAAACAAATGTAAATAGCCTCTTCTCAACACGAGGAGATCTTTTATGACCGTGTCCTTAGCTTTAATTACAATCAATCCTCGAGTGTCCTTATGTGAGGTCAGTTTTACAGTACGGCATCGCTTGACCGCTTAGTTTCGAAATTGTTTCATTTTCAAATTGCCGCCACTTTGTTGTTGGAAGAGGAAACTGCTGTGATGGTCGCTCCCTTGTTGGAAACAAAACTTGAAAAGGAGAACTGGATATAGTAATTCGTCTGTATATATGTATGGTACTGCAATTTCACCGACCATCTACAGACATGAGAGACTTCCCGCCTGCTGGTCAAGTTTATATTCTTCTCAATTTTATCGGATCATCTTTAAAAGTTTTGAATTATCTGGGAAAGATCTTGATTCCATCATCACTATACACTTGACCACTGAAGACTTGATATTGTTTAATTTCCCGAACGTTTTCGTAATATAACAAACATTCAATCTCAAGAAATGTCAAAAGGAATAAGCAGCACATCCAAGAAAAGAGGAAGATGGGGTGCCCGAGGCGAAGGATGAATCGTTTGAGCTATGGAAAGCATGTGATTCTGGGTGTGATTGTGATTAAAAATACATCAGACATTCTTTGACAGACTTTCAAAAAAAGTTTAAAACAAACACCAGCCGTTGATTTTTGTCATGCTCCTAAAACTTCTTAATAGTAAATCCGTTTTTTCCTGACAACTTTTCGTTACGTCTTCAGATTTTTGTTTAAAATGTGGTTTAAAACACTGAACAAGTGTTAGATCGTTGTTCCAAAAATACTCTGTGATGGATATTACCTATGATAACAACAGGACGGGCAGACAAGTGTCCAAAGCATCCTGTGTTTGCCGAAGTAAACCACTATTACTTCCATTCGTTGTTCTCAAAGTCCACCTGGATGATGAATGATGTTTTGGTTGTAAGAATGCAGGAAGGAAGCAGACTCACAAACGTCTATTACTTTTCTTAATCCTAGCAGTGAGACTTAGATGATTTATACTTGTGTCTAAGTTTCAAGGTCAGCGCTCTTGCTGTGTTGATAGGCCAGTGTAATGCGCAAAATCGCAAAAATGTTGTTTGCGTTTTTGATCGAGCGTGAATAATCAAATCGAGGAGCTGATATTGTAACAGTTCCTCATCAAATCGAATATTTTTGCGTGTGTGTTAAACTGCCTGCAGTTTGGACGGAGCAAAGTGAAAAGGAATCACGGGAGAACAGCCCAAGGCCAACGCGTTATTTAAGCTGCTTCATTTTGCATTTGCATTGAACTAAAATAACCCAGTCTATATGCCAATATTTTGCGCCTTGCAACGGACGTGTCGCATGAAGCATCACATCAAAAGAAGTTTGTATATCATCAGATTATGAACCTGATATACTGAATTGGCAGATGGGCGTACCAGCTGACCAGGAACTGCTATTTAAAATATCAGGCGATCTAGAAATGTCAATGAAGTGCTAATAGTCTGTAACTTTTAAATTGCATGTGCACAAAGAACGATGATTTTTAAATTGCTTACGTAGTGTTGTTAGGTTAACTGAACTGTTAATGTCCCCATTGGCGTGTAAGAGCAAGAGAAAATGGGCAGTTCAGCGATCCATCATTGGTTCATTCTTCTGCAACTCCTGTAGTCGACCATGTTGCCAAACATCCAAATGTACTGGCTCGACATTTCCTTTAGAACATACCAGCAAGACAGAGGGGGTTCTGTCGCTTGGGAAACGCAGTCTCTGCATATAGTCTGCTCAGGTTAGGGTCGTTGAAAGACAACTTACAACTTCTCTTAACTTTTTTTTTATAATTCAGAAACTGGGAAATTGCCTATAATAATCTGGCAAGTATGTCGATCGAATAGTCGTGTCGGACATGTCGAACATGACCTTTAAATCCGATGTTTTTTTAAGACGATAGTATTTTTAGGGCTTAAGATTTTGGTAATATATTGCCAGATGTACGGCAATCTCATACAGTCACGGCAACATGAGGGTAAGTTGCTTGGCTAACCCTATATTTTGTTGCATATTTCGACATCGCACGATCTAATTTTGGACTACTGCAAACAGGCGCCGTCTAGGCATCTTTTGAAAAGTGGGGAGGGGAGCACTTTTTATTTTAAACAGGATAATTTTTCTTATTTTCCGAAAAAGTGGGGACTCATGCCCTTTCATCCCGGATTGTATACCTATGAATACAACAGAGTTTCTATTTGCTGCATGAACATATTTCGAGACCCTGGTTTGCAGAGTATATGATATGGCTGAATTTGTATTTCTCCGGGTTTGATTTTCCTCAATTTTGTCACATTTCTTGTACACGGGGACAGGGTCCATGACCGACCATCCATACTGCAGACAATACCGTCAGTAAGCTCGCAGTTCATTTGTTTCAAATTGAAACAATCGACATGCTTGATCGGCATTGGAAAACAAACCTTTCACACAGATATGCTTTTCAGGAATAGAACTACATCCGGGAACAGCTGCTATATTCATTCGTGATTCTTTCCTTTTTACGAAAGCCACAAAGGTAATAATTGCCTTATACCTCTTCAAGGAAATACAAATGTTTCTTTTACCTGATTAAGATTTATATGTCAGATTATAAACCAGTGTCGGGCAATGAATGATTCTGAATTGGAGCAAAATTGAAAAATTGACTTGATTCAGTTTTACGAAATTCGCGGTAACTTTGATAGTTTGAAGGGTCAATGACATAACCTCGAATTTTCAAGCGGCAATCGCAAAATTCTGACGGCAAACAACGGTCATCACTCTGTGGCAGTTTGTGTTATGTCACTGTATATAATGATAACTGATGCAGCAACCAAGGTTGCACACAATTGATACTAACAACGATCTTATATTCTGTGCCCCAGATCCACAATTTCAGGAGGAAGTAGGTCTTAGCAATTTAAAAGTGCCCTTTTTCCTGTGTGTAGGGGAGGGGTTTCGGAAAACACCAGCATGAACCGATCAAAACTGTCTGGGATAGTACTTGCATGTCACTTGCTGGCCCTACGCCTTGCATCCCGCATAGTATGCTGACACCTACGCCTTGCATCCCGTATAGTATGCTGACAACTACGCCTTGCATCCCGTATAGTATGCTGACACATACACATTGCATCCCGTATAGTATGCTGACACCTACGCCTTGCATCCCGTATAGTATGCTGACACCTACGCCTTGCATCCCGTATAGTATGCTGACACCTACGCCTTGCATCCCGTATAGTATGCTGACACCTACGCCTTGCATCCCGTATAGTAAGCTTACACCTACGCCTTGCATCCCGTATAGTATGTTAACACCTACGCCTTGCATCCCGTATAGTATGCTGACACATACGCCTTGCATCCCGTAAAGTATGCTGACACCTACGCCTTGCATCCCGTATAGTATGCTGACACCTACGCCTTGCATCCCGTATAGTATGCCGACACCTACGCCTTGCATCCCGTATGTTATGCTGACACATACGCCTTGCATCCCGTATAGTATGCTGACACCTACGCCTTGCATCCCGTATAGTAAGCTTACACCTCCGCCTTGCATCCCGTATAGTATGTTAACACCTACGCCTTGCATCCCGTATAGTAAGCTGACACGTGTTAGTTCATCATCTGAACCTCTTGATTTCTCCAAGATGAACCTGTTCAATTTTT
>JAIGNY010000416.1:745000-752500 GCA_020152595.1 Chiridota heheva | reverse complement strand
ACTAATGTTACGTTAACGCCCAAAGGCAAAAAATGTTTCAAAATTCTCCTAAAAACCTATATAAAGTTGCTACTAAATGAGTTAAACCACTCCAGAGAGTGCTTGGATATCAAATTAATTTGAGCCTTAATGTTGATTACTTTAAGTTAAGATTGACGGTTGCTTCGAAACTACTTCTTATCTGCGCAAGCTCCAAAAGGCAAGAGAGAGTGCAACACCCAAATTTGCCTCTCTTACGTCGTCGAAACAGGCCCGTCCGAGGACATGATAAAATATGTATAAAATATCAACATCAACATAACAATGGGACACTACATGTGTATGTGTGTATATGTGTATGTGTGACTGTGACAAAAGCTTTTAAACACAATATCTTAAGAACCGTGAGGTAGATTGATGTCATACTTTGGTATATGGATGTGTTGTGGTCTTTAGACGATCCATGTTGTTTTTGGTGCTTATTTCGTGAATATTAATTAGTAGGCGTGGTTAATTGTAAAATTATGTTAACAAGCTTGTAAACATAATATCTCAAGAGCCTTGTGGTGGATTTATGTCTTACTTTGTATATGGATGTGTGGTGGTCTGTAGATGATTTGTATGTTTTTGATGCTGATATCATGAATATTAATTAGTAGGCGGGGCTAAATGTAAAATACTGTTAAGAAGCTTATAAACACTATATTTCAAGAACCATGAGGTAGGTTTATATCATACTTGGTGGATGTGTTATGGTCTGTAGATTATCCCTATTGTTTTTGGTGCTGATGTCATGAATATTAATAAGTAGGCGCGGCTAAGTGTAAACTTTTGTTAACAAGCGTGTAAACACTATATCTCACGGTAAATATGGTGGATTTTGCCATACTTGATATATGTGTGTGTTATGGTCTGCAGATGATCCCTATTGGTTTTGGTGCTGAAGTTGTGAATATTAATGAGAACTGCGAAATTCTGTTTATGCTCATATTTCCACAAACCCATGTCAGATTTAGATAAAACTTAGGTATGATGCTGTTGATAAAAGCAAGGATGATACAGGATCCCAAAGAATGCTGAGTTGTTGACTTCATCATTATTCATGTCAGGCGGAGCCAAATACAATTTTTCATTGGTTGGTGTGATTGTGGTTTTTAGCTTAAGGCAAAAACCTTAACAATTAAACAAGAAACAAAATATACACAAATTACATGTTCCAGTAAGATAAATAAACTAAATGTGTCAGAAAAAGATATATGATTTAAAAAAACTGCTTCTAATCCTAGGTTAGCATCGGAACCACATGGGATTGCTCCCTCTGCTTCTTTTGTATATATTGCAAGTTTTTCATGGTTTCCTATAAGAGTTGATCGAATAAAATGATAAACCATATTTAAAACTTACATAACTTAAACTTAAATATCTTATAAGAGAATATGAATTTTGAATGCTTTCTTCACTATTATATCTCTTTTGAAGTCGTCTGTCAAATTAAATGAACTTGGGCTTGACCCCTGAACGAATCCTTTAAGATATAACATATACTGATATTCCACTTAAGTGAGATAGACTAAAACAGTGGTCATTACACTTTAATGAAATTGAATTATACTTATGTGAAATTGAATTCGACTTAAGTGGAATTGAATTCGACTTAGGTGAAATCAGCTACATTAGTGATTATTTGCACTTAGGTCAAATGGAATTCGACTTCAGTGAAATTGCATTCAGCTTAAGTGGAGTACAATTCCATTTAAGTCAAATTGCATTTCACTGAAGTCGAATTCAATTCCACTCAAGTGAATTGGTGACATATTTCACTTAAATGAAATTGCATTAGACTTTAGTAAATTCAATTTGACTTAAGTCGAATACGTTTACACTTCAGTGAAAATGCTATATTCCTATTTAATTGCATTTACTTTAATCAAATTGAATTTGACTTAAGTGGAATTGAAATCGACTGAAGTGGAATTGGTCACCTATTTCACTCAAGTGAAATTGTATTGACTTAAATGAAATTCAATTTGACTTAAGTCGAAGTCATTTACACTTCAGTGGTAATGCTATATTCCTATCTAATTGCATTTCACTTAAGTCAAATTGATTTTCACTTAAGTCGAATTCAATTCCACTGAAGTGGAATTGGTGACCTATTTTACCTAAATGAAATTGCATTCCTCTTAAATGAAATGTAATTTGACATAAGTCGAATACAATTCCACAAGTCAAATTTTATTTTCACTAAATCGAAATGAATTCCACTGAAGTGAAATTGTATTCGACTTAAGTGGAATTCAACTTGACTGAGGTCGAATTCATTTACACTTCAGTGGAAATGCTATAATTCTATCTAATTGCATTCCACTTAAGTCAAATTGATTTTCACTTAAGTCGATTTCAATTTCACTGAAGTGGAATTGGTGACCTATTTTACTTAAATGAAATTGCACTCTTAAATAAAATAATTCCACAAGTCAAATTTTATTTTCACTTAAGTCGAAATGAAATCTACTTAAGTGAAATAAGACGGTAAATGTTAAATTGGCTTGCCATATCGTGACGGCAGTATGTGTATTTACACATAAGGGATTAATGTCAGACTACATTTGACGCCTTGAGAATACGTTGATCAGCATTTGTGAAAAATGCGTTCATTTTGTTTGTGCTTAGCCAAGGCTCAGTAAAACGTTCTGAGCTTCGAGTAGACAGATACGCAAAAGCTGAGTTTGATTCTCTGAGCTGTTGGGTCAAAAAGCGCATCTCGAGAGAACCAAATAATTTTGGAGTAGTTCACTCAACTCCGACAGCTTGCAATGACAATGTAAATCAACCCTGTCAGCCGGTATACATCATATGCAATCAAAGCTTCAAGCTGATTGAAGGTAACTAAATAAGATCACAATTTTGTATAATGAAATTAAGTGGCTACAATTGAAACACGTTTGTTTAACAAATTTCGGATGTTCTTCACTTGAAAACGTCTGGTTTGCCCGAGTAACCCTTTGATATAACCCTTTGACTTTTGATGCGAATGCATGCCAAGAAATGTTTGTCAATGATTCCATTTCCAGAAAGTATAGATCGGAGGGCATGTCCAAAACCGACAGACACATGTAATTTTTGACTAAGGAATTCAATGTTCAAAGTAGCTTTTTATTATCCGATGGCATATAGCCCCGCCTGTTTTATATCAAACAAGGAAGCGTAGTTCCCATGATTTACCAAATGTTAGCTTGGGGAATTTTGGCTGGTAGTGTAAACCTGGCCTGAATGAAACAGTTATTGTGAGTCACTTAACCTGCACGGATAGGGTCAAATGTACGTAACAGGTGTGGGTCCAGGCCCCGCTGATGAAAAATGTTACGGTTGAAATTATCGTTGGGATTTAATCAGGAATCTGGTATTTGCTCCCTGGTGTAATATACGCATAATAGCTTTCATTCACCTATGCAATGTTTTTTATTGCGTTTTAGAACTATAGATTCACGAGGTTGCAGGTTATTTGCTTTATTACTCCTAGTAAATTCGATGTTGATAAGAATGTGTCAAATGTTACCCGAAAGCTTGTAAAGAAGTGTGGCAGTGTTAGTCTTTCTCGACAAAGGACACAAACTCCTGTATTAGCCTCGAATTAATCATCGTTTTACGATTGAACCCCAAGAAAGTGAAAATAGTAATTCCTTAATAAAATTATCAACTTGACTCCATTTTATCTCCCTCACCGGGCATTAGGGAGCTAACTGGTTAATCAACATCTTGCATCCGGCTATATATATATAGCTACAGTGTCACTATCTCTTAAAAAAATGTTCAATTATGCAACCGCACCCCCCCCCCTCCCCCTCCCTCCCCCCCCCCCTCCCTCCGCCACACACACACACAAATGAAAACCTTTCCTCCTGTTAAGCATGCATCTCAGCGAAAAAATCCGCGCGGTTAACTTTCTTATAATTTGTGTGTATGCTTAGCCAGTGACAGCTTTACAGCAAACCACGAAAATTGGCGTTATCGGCACAAAATCCTGTACATCCTCTTTGATTGGTGGGTTAAATTACGGAGGAAAAAATGGGACAAATGGGATTGACTTTTATATCGCCTTGTACAGAAAGGCATCCTCTGATTAACTGGATATGAAAAACATTTGTGAAGTAAGGTATTAAGAAATATCATTCTTAAAGTATACAACTTTAGAACAACATAATTTGAAAAGCAAAATAAAAATTAACGACTGAAATTTTAAACAGCCCAACTTATGGTCACTGCGCATGTCTTGATCTTCCAATCGGGAGATCTCCCGATCAGGAGCGTGGACCGGACTGATAACAGGAGTTCTGAACTTAGTGCAATTCTAAGAACCCTTTTCTTAGAGATTGGATGGGTTTTAAATGGAGTTTGTCTAGGAATCCATATGACAGACCAACCCAAACCATGTCTATGCTTAAAGGTAAATGGACATGTAGAGGCAAGATTAGCTAAAGTGCTGTCAAATCTATTAAAATCCATCATAGTAAAAAAAAAACCGGTTAGATTTCAACCAGTTTCAGTGGGTTTAAACCCGGCTCAATGTACAGATGCAGGCATCAATTTTGATATTTTATGCAAATTGTGTGGTGCTTTTCAAGGTGACCTAGGTATTTCCTTTTGTAAATCCTTTTTCAAATCCAAATTCTAACCAAACTTTTGGAGTCTTTGCCATGCCCCAATCAAATTCTAGCAGGAATAAACTTTCGCATCATGTGCAGTGACTAAGCCTTATAAAGAAATTCAAAGAATTACATAAAGATTTTGAGCCGTTCGCCCAGTCGTATATAACAAATTTATATTACTGATCGCTGGAATTCAATCAAAATACTAAAGTGATGTGTTGCCATAGTTGTCATTTTTGTAATTGACATCATTTGATTTTATAGTCCATTTTTGTGTTAACATAAAGATTATAACAATTTAGCATTATAATTTAAGGTATCCGGTCAAAACATTGTCTCAGATCATGAGAAGACAACCAGTCATTGGTTGGGAATGCCAGACACCACTGGGGCTATTAGCTTAATTCCCTTAACGTTTAAGACTCCCAAGCTTCCAGGTGCAGTGCACATCAGAATGTCTCATCATAATTGTCCACCCATTATCACACACACTTATATTTGATTCACAATGGCTCATACAGCTGTACAGTGTATCTTAGTTTGTGCGGTTTTGAAGTAAGGATCATTTTGGTAATTTAGTGCAAAACGTTCCTTGATGAGAACTTCTCTAAACACAAGTGTACACAGCTCGCTGTGAATTTGTGTACAAAATAACATATACCAAGGATGTTCATTTATTTCTTAGTTTTAGTCCATTTTAAGGACTTACTAGTATTTTTGATGCTATGCTATGCAGGTTATAATTGAAATTATACTAATATAAAAATATATCATCAAACTTTCTTTTATAATTCGAAATACAATAAAATTTTACGTTGTTCGTGTACACATTACAATGTGTATGATTTGTTAGAAATATCAGTCTAGTCTTTGCAACACCGTCACAGCAATTTTCATATCCTTTCGCCTTGCTAGAGGTTTAGCATTGTTATCCCGAAAAAATTCTTCTTCACAACCCGAAAATGTTCCTTTATCTCACACTTTACATGAGTTTCTTCTTTTTAATAAAACGAAAAAACGGAAATACATCAAGAACTGTAGAAAACTCTGTTCAAAAAGATAAAAATTTAAAGAAGGTATCGTAGACTACTTAGTTATTGCGAAACACGACCGAGAAAGGAGTTACAAGTTTTGCAAAGTTGTTCAACTTCCGGTAGGTTCTGACAACTAAGAGTCTTTAAACAAATTCAAACCCATCAAAAACTGGAAGCATTATTTTCAAAATTGAAAAACTGATTTGCTAGAGAATATAAATTGCGTCGTGTTCATATACTTTTAAGACGATATTGTTATACTGCCATACCTTACCTCTAATCGTCCGCTCCCATTCATCATCAGACCATAACCATCTACACACACCCCTTAAAAGATGGCGCCATAATACTCAACTTTCAATTTTTTAGAGAAATATTACAATTTAAAAGTTGTCGCATGTCATAAATCTGATAAATGTATCCAGAAGCAACCAGACTCGACTAATGTTTGAATGACAGAATACTTCATCACAAGGTCCGGGATAAGGTCAACAACCGCCCTTTAGCAGCCAGGTAGGGTATTTGGAGTAATTATTCTTTATTTGTAACTGTTCCACTCGTTTACCATTTTTTCAGCAAGTTTCAAGCGTCGGATCATCTGATCAAATGAATAAACTGATGAGTTCGACTTCGTCAGGAATGATGTGTGTTCACTTACATATGCATTGAGTCCTCAATACCCCTGGAACCAAGTATTGATATAATATAAAGGAGATAGATAACCGGTGTGGGTGATGGGTGCCCAATGGAGGCCAGTTCCATGGGAAAGAATGATGATATAAATGATGTTGTGGTATACATGAACCCTTTATTCTGCTATTCAACTTCACGTTTGACAGACTTTGTTTAGTGAATGTATGCCCAGTCGTCCAAAGCCTCCCCCCCCCCCCTCCCTTTTCTTCCTTCCAATTCTAACCGGAACCATACGTTCCTGATAATTGTCGTTTATCAGTAGACCCAAATTCGACAAACTGTCAACAGGTCAAGGAAACTATGCGTCTTGTAGGTGGTGACGGAATGGGAATAACAGAACAGCTTAAGGTGCGGATATCTTTTGCACTTAGTGGGACCGAGGACCTTCCACACATGTTCTCGGTGGGACAGTCCTACGTGTGATTTTATTTTACATGTTTTATAACCAATGTCATGAGTTATTTTTTGGTTTATGTCTGTTTCCCGTCACTTTCAACACCGTCCCTGTTTGATGACAATGTACAACTTACAAACTGTACTTGAAGAGCAGGTACTGTTGTAACGATGGGAATGGTCCAGTGTTTCGTAATTGGTCTGTTGGTGGAAATTAATTTGACCATGTCCAAAATCAAATTAAATGAATATTCCTTACAAAATAAATGTTCATTGTATCCATCAGATGCATTTAAATGAATACCACATCCCGCTGGATCTACATATCCTTGCTAGGGATGATCACTTGCAATCGTGATCCACTAATCAGCTGATCGGTATGTGGTCGCATATATGGTGTGCCTATAATTTGTCTTGCATATAAGTCCCGAAATCGACGTAGAGGCATATATGTCAATTCTAACTTTTCAATTGACATAGGTCGATTTCGAGTAATTTCATTGATGAACATTGACATAAGTCGATTTCGAGTAATTTCATTGATAAAAATTGGTCATATCACTCACAAATTGAATTAAATCGAACATATGTTTCTTTTGATGTGACGATTTTAACCAATGAGAATGCTCGAAATTGTCATATCAAAGGAAATGAAACATGATTGATTTCTGATTGATGACGATTTCAGAGTGATATGACCATACAGTTTTGACCAATTAAATTACTCGAAATCGACATACGTCGGTAAAAAT
>JAIGNY010000416.1:735000-740000 GCA_020152595.1 Chiridota heheva | reverse complement strand
GTTGCTGAAGACGATTGTAGAGGCTGATATTAATAAAGGTACACGGGTGGGGAAGGGTTCAGTAATAATTGTTGACAGGTAAACGAGAAACGCGCCACCAAAATGTGCTCTAGCGCTTACCTCCTTGCAAGTGACCACGTTTGGTGTAAGGATGGGTGGTATTTAGCCCTCAATTTGAGACAAATGTATAAAGGGAGGCATTAAAGGGTATCCTAAATGTTTATTTACATCAAGATGTTAAAACGAGTCCTCAAAATCTCACAATTTAAACGGGATCCTCTTATGCCAAAAGTGTGATTTATTTCCCAACCCACCCTTCCCACGGATAAACTAAAATAAGAAATTAGACTGAAGGCTTGAAGCACTCTTATAAAGCACCTGTGCTACATTTACTTTATGGAAGTATTTGGCTAGTCAAGCCATCCATCATCATGTAGTCAGGTAGGTAATCCTAATATATAAAGTTCACAACGACACCAATTCACGTGACAGGTATTTCATTGGTACTTGACAAGAAGGCACTTCTAATAAAACTTTTATTGATCTCATAACGAATTGCTCATCCTGATGGCACTTTACGCTATAGGAGATGTCATTTTTTGAAGAGGCGATTATAGTCTAATTTGCTTTTGAACGTAGCCACACTCCCCGAATTTTGTTCATATTATGTTTGTTGGGTATCATAAATATTTTACTTAAATCCGTCTTTGTCAAACTTCGACAAAGAAAACCACATAATGTCAATCAAGTTACCTGCGATTTAGAACAGGTACAATTTGTTAAAGTTCACCTGAAATTTAAATTGGTAATAAAACGAACGAGTGCAGGTGGGTATTTGTACATACGTAGGTTTTAATGCGTATTCTGGTAACTACCCTGGTAACTGTCCTTCTTCAATATATTATTGCCTTCGTATGAAATTGGTCAATTCACAGGAAGTTATTGTTGCTCTTAAAGTGGTAATCTTGTCGAAAGAAAATTGCTTGACACACAGCGCGAGTAAATTTGCCACATACCAGACGACGTCAATTCCGTTACAGTTTTTGATTGACTTGTCAGCATTTGTGTAAATATGATCTGCCAATCAGAAACGTTGAAATGCATTACATATCATTTTCTCCACATTAACAAAAAAATTGGCTTTTAATCAAGACCGTTTTATGTCTTCCGTTTTCTCCCAAAACTGAAAAATGAATACCTCAACCAGTCAACATCTGACGAAATTGAGGCTAGTATCAGCAGTTCATAGTCTAGCTAATCATAGTTTTGGCTTGGGAGCCTGAGTTAAAACCACGCAAGACATTTTCCAGCTACATTCAACAATATTTTCATATAATATTTTCATATAAATCCCTCCCCTCAGTTCAAAAGCATAATAGGAGCATTTATAAGACACAGGAATATTGAAGTCATGCGGCCATTTTGTTCAGATGTTGCGATAGATGATAGTTTATCATTTATGCACTTAAAATATCAAAAATCATTGTGTTGAAAAAAAATAATTGTGTTTTGATTTTCAAAATAACCGTTTCCCGCCTAAAAGCCTAGCTCTATTGTCTATTATTTATGATAGTTGAAAACGGCTTAGTGAACATATCAGATGGGAGTGGAAACGTTATAGCCATGATAGTAATGAGGGTATTTTCATCAGTTTTAAGTTTCCCTAGCAAAAATATTTTTCCCAGAGGTAATTCAACTTTAAAATATGTAACATTGCATAAGGCTTCAACGTTAGGAGAGCAAAGGATCATGGAAAATATCACAAAATGGCGACTTCCATGCAGTCAAATGTTTCCATTTTTTGGCCATTTATGTTCCAATTAATAGGCATGCTACCGGATTGCCCATTCTCTCCTCCGACTGCATCCTCTGCAAAATTCCCCTACGGTAGATGACTTGGCAGGGGGAGGAGGGAGAGGGGGTTATAGTCTTCCACGGGCGCGCCCCATACGACTACACGCAACGTCTATGTTGTTAGTAACTGGACCGAGACTGATGGGAAATAATGCTTACTAAGGGAAAAGCTTAAAATGTTTTGACCATGCGTCGCCCCCGGGTTTTGCGTCATTTTTTTCTACAATACGATACATTGACGCAGATATAGACAAAATGTTTTGAATGATGTTTTAATAATGAAACATTAGAAATAGTTGCAGTAAAAACTCTACTAAACGCATTTATCGGTTTATTTGGGGAAACACAAAAAACTGTCATGACCATGATTGAAAATGCACACCTTTGACTGAATATTTGTATGACTATGATACATCGTGAAAGTAAAATGGATTAAAGTGTTTAATTTCAAATACTGATGTCTGTTTGGCGTCGAGCAGTTGGCCATGCGAATGCTTTGCCGAGTCATATATTTAAATAAATTTAATTCCTTAGACTGTTAGACAAAATTAGATAATATTTGATATAAAAGAGGAATTTTTTTGTCATAACATAATTGATACATCAGGGAGCTGTTATTTGATCTATTAGATGATAATAATTGAAAGAAACATTGCTAGTAGTGTCTCATGTATAATCTAGGTACAGTCACCAGGTCAGAAAACCCAGAATATTATTGCTTAAATTGTTAAAAAGCATAAAGAAATATAATTTTACAACGAGAATAAAGAAAAAGAATGAGGGAGTGCTCGAGAAGGGTCTTTCAGCTTTAATAAACATTTAAAATCTCTTTGCCAAATATATGAATTGTAAAGCTACGTATTGAAGGTATGTACAAGCAGAATAAAGGAAAAGAACGATAATGTAATGATGATTCCAATTAGACCAGGTATTCATTTTTCAACTAGTTAAAACTTAAACAAAAGCTAGCAGTTAGTTACAAATGACTGATTGCATTTCATTGGATTAATAATTTCTCCCCAACATTAAAACTGTTGCAATTTTCTCTCTGAAGGAAATTTGGGAGGGGCTGGGTTCAGTCACCAAGTATTCCTCTGCCCCTGGATACACGTCTGGTCTAGTACACTCAGCGGATAGAAATAAGCCCTTGGGGGGCTTCTTGGTATCAATGGACCAATGGCAAAATGGATGTCAGTCGAAGCCCAAGGCAATCCTACTCGGGGTTTTCAAACTATAAACCAAGGAGCTATATAATAATCGGTCAATAGCTGCTTGTATAAACTGATCACGATGCATAGTTCAATTGGTATATTGATTGATAATATAAGAGGCCCCTGGATGGTCAATTGGTTGGCTCACACAAATAGATTATCGTCTTATCTAATAAATTGGGAAATCAAGTGATGTGGTCAATTGTCTAACTTTGTATTACGATTACCCGGTTTTGGTCAGGTCATAAATGTATTGTTCCGAACTTATTGAAATACTTTGAATCGTTGGCGTATCTTCTGAATATGTTTATAGTAATTGTCTCCACCATCATTCTTTTTTTACAAATTGTGAAACTTTTGTTAGAATATTCTCCTTGTGGTAAAACGTGTTGTGGCGTAGATTTAGTCTGTTTCATGGAACTATATATTGGAGGAAACTGGTAAAAGGCCTACTTGCATTTCGGTATTCAGAAGAAAAAAACCGTGACATGCACTGACACTGAAATGAACTTTACCATTCAAGGAACTAAAAGTGCATTTTTCCTTCACCTCAACCATGTCAAATATAAAATATAGTAAACATATAAAGTGTACGTATTATCTAATATACGTTCTGTTTGTTTCCTATACGCAGATTAAATTTCATTCATATAATGTTCAATAACGGTTCAACTAGTTTCATCGGATTACTAATGGTACTTCAAAATGCAATTTGCCAACGACGCAACCGATTTTTTTGCCAATCGAGATGAACGAATACCGTAAAAAAAAAGTAATTTTCTCTTTCCCGGACTATTGCTCCTGCCTACAAGTCAATACATCAAGACTTAAATGCTTTTAAATTCTAAAAAGTGGAAACAAGGATACATTTTTCGGTACGTTAATAGCTTGTCGTGAATGAAACGTTAATCCACTTTTTGTATAGACTCAGTATAAATTTCTTGCCAGTAATGAATTAAGTTGAACCTCAAACTAGTTTATTTCACTGGAGTATAGTCTGATAGTGAACTCAACAAAACCAACATTCTGTCATTTGCTTTCCAGGACTGATGACGGCATGCTCGGTCTAGAAAAATCCCTGCTCAGTCTTTGCTAACAAGCAAGATGCTAAGTGACAAGCTGTTTACAATGTTAGCAATAATCATTGCAACAAGTCACGGGATTATATGATATTCTGCGAAACAACGAAACGAAATAAAGAGACCAGCACTGATCTTCACTAATTAGAATATAATAGCATTGTTTGTTTCGCCATAGGACAGTAGGAGATGCTAAGGGAATTGCAACGACAAAACTTATTGTTTCGTTTCGTGTCACAGAATATCAATACCCCACCATGCTAATGATATTTTGTAAAAGACAACGAAACAATTCATTTGTCCGTTACATTTCCTTTCCATCTCCTTGGATATACAGTTATATCAATTGGTGACGATAAGTGGTTGTTTCTCTGTTTCCTTTCGCTGAATGGCCTAAGCCATGTATAGTATAAACCTAAAATCTGCTATCAAAAATCTTCTCACGAGACCCAAAGTTATGCTAAAATGTCGACTCAACGTTCCCAGACAACGTCAACGTTTGATGCAAAATATACAGAAGAACTGTTGCAGGATATGAACATCTGCCAGTTTTATCATGCAGAACAGAATTTCTGAACATAAAAATATAAAAAAATGAAAATCAAAGGCTCACTTGGATAAGCAAAACGGAATTTGAAGCACACCTTATCGGAGACATCATGATCATGAAAGAAGTATAACATATGCTTTAAGTCTCTTGAGTTTTTATTTATATATATATATACATATATATGTATATATATATATATATATATATATATATATATATATATATATATATATATATATATATATATATATATATATATATATATATATATATATATATATATATATATATATATATATATATATA